>JASCZW010010924.1:0-34225 GCA_034211315.2 Aedes japonicus | reverse complement strand
TCCTGTATAGTTACCTCGTTTATATTATCGTAAAGTTACGCGACCTTACCTTAAAAATGACAGAAGATCGTTGAGGTTTCGTGAGACACAACAAGCCAATAACGTGCGGAAGGCAGTTGCTGTTTGACGACTGTCTCATGTCCGGCAGAGCAATTCGATTAATTCCCTTGTTGAGTCGTATCGCAGTGGACTGTAACGATTGCCGCCGTCCAAGCCGCCACCATGTAGCATAGCGAAGTAGCATACTTCGACATATCCCCAAGTGGAATCCAGACCAACAGACCAATAAGAAAAATTATTTCTGCCTTGGCCTGAAAGAGCCACCATTCAACTCTTTGACTGGCGGAACAAGGGTTTTTTCGGCACAGTTTAGTAAAAACTCAACACAGCCTGGAAAAAGAACATCGCCTGTGGTCGGACCTGACGTTTGTTTTTCGCTGCAACTGAAAATTATGAATAAATAATAATTTGGTATTCGTAATACATTTTTCGCAGCTCGTTAAGTGGATTTTGAAGTCAACCAGTCGCGTTTTCTGATCGGTGAAAAAATAGTTGCGATCGTTGAATTTTGTGATTATACGTATAATGCTATTGAGTGGTGAAAAATGAAGTAGTGCTTGCGTTGACTGAAAGGTCAAAGAAAAATGTTAGGAAAAAATACGCAGAGCACAAAAATTTGCTGGGTGACATGGTGAGCAGAGTTCGATCGAGTGAAAACAAATGGTCCGCTTCCAGCGGAGCATGTTCGAGCTGATCCGACTGACGTCAAAAAATTCCCGGAATACGTGTGCGATGCGCACCACCGTCGGAGTTCTGGACACCGTGATTTATGTTGCCGAGGGTCAACCGCTGGATGAAAGCTCCTCTTCCTTGATCTCGCTGGCGGAAACCGTTCAGGGATTGAGCTACTATCTGGTCAACTTAACTGGCTGTATGTATATATGTACATGTGCATGTGTGCATGTAAATATGTAAGTATTTATGAATGAGAGAGAATACGAGCGTGATTTTCCAATTCCGGCCCGATATTGGTAAGTAATACTCCCAGTAACTCAACTTAGTTGAACTATATTGAACACATATAAACATACCTCAAATAAAGTATTGAAACTCGCCACATTTTTATCTCTTGGACGACTATGAAGGTTGTTTAGGTTTCCAGCACTTTCTGCAATAGATGTCAGGATAATTATCAAATATTCAAACAATTGTAAGGCCCTGGTACGCAGAAAGAAGTGGATCTACCACACTAAACATGTTTGGCGAAATGTTGAATGGAAGTAGATGGGCTTATCTCGGTGGCTGCCCCCTTATATTTTCAGACATTCTTCTCTTTTCAGAGAGCGAGTAATGGCGCTGTAACCATATGCTATAAGGAGCTAGGACTATAGTTAATGCTAAAGTCCCATCCGCTTGAAGAAAAATGGAGCTTCACTTAACCTTCTTAGACAAGATGCTCCCAACGACCATTTTTGAATACATTTTTGTTCTGTACACCAAACAGGGCATTCTGTTCAACTATTCTCTCCGACTATTAATTTTCTTTTTCCTTTGATATCTACTGAAGGCTACGTGGGTTCCCCGTGTCTTCTTAAGGTAGATACCAAATCCTCCCTATCACCAACGGTTGCATGGACGTGGCCAGGTGAGCGATCGAGGAGTGTCTTCGTGGAGATTATTGCGTGAAGAAATGTATCAGAAACTGATTTCGTTTCATGGTGGCATGCAATGTCTTCAACGAATTATTCCTCATCGTAGCTCCATCCACGAGGTGTGCAAACGTCAATGCTAATGCTAATGCTAATGCTAAAGTTTATAAATTCAACACAGTTTGAAATTCAGGTTACTTCTATTGTCTAGCTATGAACCTAAAATTTCAGTTCAATCTATCCTTTGAGTGCTGACATAGAGAATGTCAGATTCTGACTACTTTATATGAAAATTCTGTAGATGTATTTAGTATTTTCGCCACTCACTGTATGGTAGGAACTATTCAGCCCAAAAATACAACCTTTTGATTGAAAATGAAATCCTTTTTAGACATCTTAAGAATGAATGTGCACGACAACTGCTGAGACATAAAGCGAAGTGAATCTATGATTACCCTTGACATACAGGCCCATTATGTAGTCTACTAGTACTGTGGTACTGAACTCAACCCCTAACCCGTGTTATGATCTCAGGAATTTACTATAATCAGGTACCTTAATTCTAAAACTACATTTTCGAAAATATTATCGTTTATGAATAACTTTCTATCTCCATATTTTGCTTATCGACATTCGTTAGCTTCGAAACTTTTAATAAAGTAAGTTAAGTAAACAACGCCGAGAAAAAACACTACTGGTAAAAATGATCTTAAGGGAATGTAAAAACAGAGATTTTTCATCGCTAGAACCATTCTGTGTCTTTGGCGGTATTTGAGCACGATTCAAGCGCATACATTTGCTCAAGTCCATAGGTGACGGATCCATGACCTACCCTGCGTAAGTGTGTGGCAAAAGTGGTGTGCGTTTGCTTCAAAATACTGCTGGACAAAGCCATACGTACAATTTCGAACTACTTCTGACAAAGTTTAATAACCTGCCGAGCTCTATCGGACCTATTGATACTTTCTCTTCACATGTTTGGTTCCACGACAAAAATTGCTGTTCACAACTGGGATCCATGCTGTTGGGAAGATATTTCCAATTTGAAAACATTTTATTAGACGGAAACTCTACACGCTAAGACAAGATTACCGAAAATTACGTTTTATTTTACCGAAAATTAGGTTTTGGTAGTAAAACCTAAAATTTCGGTAAATTTAACGACCGATTTCGATAAATTTTACTTATTTATTCAAGTAAAGTGGATTTTCAAATGTTTACGATTTTTTACCTAAATTTGGTTTAAAATTTTATCACTGCGCTGCATCTGAGAATCAACACTACCGCCATTGCGAAGTTTATGACTTATTGCAATTGTACCGCCTCCTCACCTTCGAGGCTAAATGGTTCGAATTTTGTTTTAAAATAAAGAAAGACCAGCTGTAGAGACTGAGATTTGTGGCAACAACCCGAAGGGTGAGTAGAAATATTTACCATAAGCGGATCATGAAAATTCCGGAGAAATTTGTAAAGGCGAATGGTTCTGTGCTTGTAAATAAACATTCCCATAGTCGATTGCTAGCCAATAGTTGCGGGCTATAGTTCAATTCAGGACACTAACGTAAAATTCTACAGAGGAACTGAGCTGTAATTCGTGAAGGATTGACGATTGGAAAGTTTGTTTACAGACGAGAAACGACTTCGCAAATTTCTACAGAATTGAAATATTTACCTCATTCAATGAAATATATTTTTTGTCATTCAATTGTAGATCGCTGGAAATATGGAGAATTGACATAATTAATCGATGCGGATACGAAAAAACTGGAAGGTAAGTTAATTATTCGAATTTGTGGTATTTAGATCGTACAGGCGAAGTCTCTACAATTGAAACGAATTGCTTGATTCATATACACACATACTAATTTATTCTCTCCATATATTTCCGAGGCTGTCCAGAAGCTCTGATCCAATGCTCAGCAGAATGCCCTTACATTGTTTGTCTGGCAGCCGCACCAAAACAGGGAGAGTATTTATGTGTCCCATTTGCAACGGAAAAATCAATATTTTGTGGTCAGCAAGCAGCCATGCCTACTTGGAATAAAAATACTTCCAAATAAAAATACCTAATTAAAGCCTGTTCACATTTTTCCTGATCCGTTTAGTGGGGAATAAATCCGAAAAAATATAGATCTTACAACATACTTTGCTTTTAAACATTTTTATTATAGCATTCCAAAAACCCAAAACAGAAAAAAAAACTTAATTTTCGGTAAAAATAAACGATTACAAATAGTTAATTATTAACTATGAAATTAGAAGAAAAATTAGTCATCTCCATTTTAATTCCAACTACCTTTGCTTATCTTCGACAGATACGCGTATTTCGTCTACAATGTGCAGACTTCTTCAGTGTCTCGTACTAATAAAACCGAGTTATTAGTACGAGACACTGAAAATCGTATTGTCTCGACGAAAATACGCTGTCTATCGAAGACAGGTAGTTAGAATGCATGGAAGATGACCTAATTTTCTTCCTGAACATATAGTTACAAGTATTCCACTAAACAGCTCAAACCCTCTGATTTAATTATTAAAGTTTTTCGCTTGTCATCAACAGTACCGAAATTTAAGTAATCCATGTTTACCGATAATTTCAGTATGTGCACTTTTGTGCGGTTATCGGTATTTTTTACCGAATTTTCGGTACTCTGGTCTTAGCGTGTAGAGCGAAGTGGATTTCTTGATAAATGTACCACTTTTTTATCCTATAAGGTACAGTGGGGTAAAAAGTGTGACAGAGGAATGTTACTCGTTCAAACTATTTCTGAAGGAGCGAAGTACAGTAACAACTCCTGGAAAAAAATCCCTACAATTCCGTAGAGATTATGAAAAGTGTTTCATTTCAAATAAGAAATACCCGGGTTGGGCTGAGGGACAGCAATCTCTGTGAGTGTGGACAAGGCTATCAGGGCGCAGATCACGTTATTTGGTCTTGTGCTGAACATTGTGGAGTCAGATCTAAGCTTTATGATTCCTTCGGGCCCGAGGTAGACAACCCAATGTGCCAATTCGAGATATTTTGGCTGTACGTGATTTGGAGTACATGAAACTCATTTATGTTTTTGACTAACATTAGCATTGGATTGTAGTTAGTTTAACCTGTATGTTTAGTATAAGTTTTTTTTTTATATGTGTATGTGTGTGTGTATTTTTTTCTTTTCAAGAAATGTTCAAGTCAAAGGAAAACCATAAATTGTATAGTTATAAGTGTTTAGATAATTTAGAATTTAAATTTAATGTGTTCTGTAAACCATACTTTAAATTCCCACCCTCTTTTCCATCCGTAATTTGTAATTCCTATTAACCTTGAGACGGCCGCGAGTAATCGGCTCTATCCTCCTAACTTTAGTTTTAAGATAAATGATGTATAAAAATAAGAAAGTTTGGCTCTGTAAAGTTAATTAGATTGAGCCTGTACAAATAAATGATTATATAAAAAATAAATAAATAAGAAATATATTGAGAAAAAAATCTGGGGGGAGGGGCCTACAGAATTTTGGAGGGCCTGGCCCCTAGGCACCCCAGTAGTTACGCCAATGGTGGGGACCTCTCTAGGCCGCCTTTAGCGAACGGATTCGCTTTCTCCTGGGTTTTCTTCGTTTTCCTCCATTATTTGGGTCCCCCCTCCAGCTGCTATCGAAGCCCACGTGGAGTAGTTGCTATTGTGATCCATGGTTGTCTATGCAAAGCAGGGAGCCCCATGCGAGGGTTGACATGGCCTTCATGGGAACCGTGTTCATTCGGATCAGCAGAAAGACAAGGCTGAGGTCCAGACGGTGGAGAATGAGACGACCTCACCATTTCCTGCTCGGTGTCACCCCGGCAGTACTGAGGGGGGAGAGGACATAGGTGCCAGTCCGAATACAACGGTACAACTCATTATTCCTTTCGAAGCCAGTTGCTACAATTAGGGTTTTAATGGCATCCCCCCAATGCGCCGTAACGCGCTCCCTCCGTAGTCCGTTTAGCCGTTAAGGGGAGCTTAACGTTTCCAAGGTGCACCGTGGGGAGGCGAACTACATTCACACCTCATATTGAGAATGTAGGAGGAGCCATCAGGCTATCGCCCAAAAGGTTACAACCGATGAGTATCACGAAATCTACCAACATCAATGGAATAGGCGTTTTGGTTTCAAAGACGGAACTTTTCTTCAAAAAGAGTATTTAAATAAACTAACTCTAAGACCAGTAGGACTCCTCGATTCGTTATTGTGTAGAAATTCTGGGTGTATAATAATGGACGATGAAACGTATGTGAAACTAGATTACAAAACGCTTCCCGGACCACAATTCTATACTGTAAGTGAAGACAAAGACATCCCCGAAATGGAAAAGGCAATTTTTACTGAAAAATTCGGTAAGAAGGTTATGGTTTGGCAGGCAATATGCGAGTGTGGTAAAACATCTAGTCCGTACATCACAACGGATACGAAAAATACGTTAAGGAATGTCTCCAGAAGCGATTATTGCCGATGATCAGGCAAGTGGTGTTTTGGCCTGATTTGGCGTCATGTCATTACGCAAAGGACACTTTAGCATGGTACAAAAGTCAAAATGTATGTTTCGTGCCGAAAGACATGAATCCGCTGAACTGCCCGGAGGCACGGCCAATCAAGACTTATTCATAAAACCATCGGACGACATTCAAAAATATAAAAAAGATTGGCCTAAAGTGGTCAAAATGGTGGGAAGTACCACTGTGCAGAAGCTAATGGGTCATGTTCGAAGAAAAGTTAGGAGTCTTGGCTATGATTAAATATTTTGATTAATACGATACGAAATACAAATACGATTTGACAAATAAAATTATGAAAACTTAAAATAACAGACTTTTTTGTTATTTTGAAAGTGTGCTTATACTTTCTGGAACAGTCTACAGAATGGAAATACACCAAGTTATTTTTTTTCATGGTTTGTTTTCGGCGATAACTCCAGAACGGAACAAATTATCGACCTCATTCAAATCACATTTAACGTTTTCGGAAAAAAGTATTTATATGGAAGTTTTTCATATAAATCTAAGTTTTTGGTAAAAATACTCATCATTTTAAGAGCTGTATTTAGACCATTGCTTGGAAAGGTAACACATGCAAACAAAATCGAAGCAATTTAAAATGTTTATGCATGTGAATTTATCAACTCTATTTAGTCTTTTTTTACACGGTTCCATAGCTAAAGTGGAACGTGGGGATGTAAAAAACCGTAGTGTGTCTACTTCACCTACTTCAAAAATACGAAGGATGGGTCAGAAGGCGGAAACACTTTATATTTTCAAAGCCCTGTTGATTTACCTCAGAGAGTTTTCGATTCTCCAACTCTAGAACCGATAGTACACCCATCATTCCAGCAAGTGTGCTCCGTTATGTTGACAAGTCGTGGGTCACCGCCACTTGTCTTTTGTCCTAATCGATGGAACACTAACAGCCCACTCATCCAGCCGTCGTCCAACCAAGAACTTAAATCAGAGGTTGCTATTTTCTACTGCTTATAAAAATTTATGGTTCATTCAAAATAAATTCTACTATTACACTAAAGCATAAGTCTATCAATGTCCCTTTAAATTTACTTACAAATTGACCACACATGCAGAGCTTATAATATAACCTCAAACGGTATCGACCTTGCTCGCCGACAACCATGTTAGCTTCGAGCTTGCCACCAGCCCGCGCGGTGTTCAGGCTGCCTGTGCCTAGTGACGCTTATCATAGTTGGCGTTGCAGTCATCGGCGGCAATCAAGGGAAATTAATGGAAACGCAAACAGTGAACTCTCGCATCGTCGTCGAAGCTCTATCGATTGCCACACTGCCACTGATGATGTTCCGGGTTGGGGATGCCTTTGATGTAACGGGAAGACAAAGGAAAGTATCAATTATACACGAAGCGATATTGCCGACGAGTGAGAGCTTTTCCTTCCTGTTGCGGGAGAGATGCTGCATCACAATCCAGCCGTACGGTGCATCCATATTCCTCTCTGCTAATCAATATTCCGACCTGAAACGTTGCAATATCCGACCATGGATCCGGTATGTTAGTTCAAACGCATCCAGTACGCTCTGGGAGGATAATTTAACCTCATTCGTTCGCCAAAGTGGGCTCGCTCCGGTCTTTTTCGCGCTTTGATGTGGTCGATATAAGTTCGTTGCTTAAATTGGGGATTCAGGTGTGGGCCCAGCATGGAAGAGTTCGTTCGTCGGCTTGACTCGATTCCAAAGGAAAAATCACAAAATTAATAGAGCAATCAGTGGAAATTTCTCTCCTCCTGTTTCACCCTGGCTTGATTGATGCACCTATATGTGCGGACAGTAAGTCTGAGTTTGGATGCCTTCTCAAGAATAATTTGCAATTTATTACGCCGGATGAGTCGTTTGATCTGTTCGAAAAATGATAAAATTTAAATTGACATTCGTAAGGAGGACAACCGGATGGATGGATAGACGGTTGGATGACGCGGACCTGGGATATGGACGACATGATATCAAATTATCTGTTTGAATAACCTTTCTGGTCCCGCAAAATGGCTTCAATTTAATTAAAACTGGTATTCAATTATCAACTACAGTGGACGGAGAGGGTAGTCCCAACGGAAGGAAGGAATGGGGTTGAATATGGAGGTCACGCGTCGCCTGGGTCAACCGATGGGAAGCCCCCGGCGGCACAGAACCGACACTTGGGATGGAGTTGCGCTTTTTGATGTGGTTGAGGTTTTTTTTTTTTATGATGTTCGGTTGTTGTCATGGATGCCGGAACCGCACGTTAATGGTTCAAAAAGTTGCATTTTACTGTACACCGTGGCTGTTTATTGGCAAAAGAGTACACATTTATCAAAATTATATTGACCAAGCTTCTGTAGCAAAAATTGTTGCAATTATAGGCATTCGTAGAAATTCGATTTATTGGTCTCTTACTCGTTAGGTTGTGGTAAAGTTTCTCATCCTGGTAATCTTTTCTGATCCAAGATTTTTAAAATCCATTTGTGGTCTCACAAATCTGTCCAAAACCTGCGGGAAATTTGTTAGGCCCTCTTTCACGGTACTTTGAAGTTTGTATGGAAGTTACATATCGGGGCCAGAGTGGTCTCTGCTGTAGACAGAAGATGTATGTACGATGTGTGGTTCTCGTAGCAACTGATGCAATTCGTGGTTCATTCGCCTCCTCCACGTTCCTTATTCTATATACACTCCACCGCAGATCGTACGGAACACCCTCCGTTCAAAACGCCAAGGGTGCGTTGGTTCTCCACTAGCAATGTCCATGTTTCTTGGCCGTAGAGAACTACCGGTCAAATTAATGTTTTTTAGAAGTCATAAATAATCACGATTGCCAGTCGCAATCACGAATGCGCCTTTTTATCACTCTATTGGTGTCGTTATCGGTGGTCACCAATAAGACCATGGAAGTTAGTATAACTGTATGGAAGTTAGTATAAGCAAAATCAGTGGTAAATATTTTGAAACCTTAGTTCATACATGCCATTGAATACGCATATCAGAAATTATTAATCTATCTGATAACTAACTATAACTATCTTATTACTATGTTATAATAACGTTCAACCTTCCTTACGCTTACGAAAACCTGACTCTCTGAAAGTTTTGAATATGGGCCTTTCAATGCGGCCTATGAGAAAGAGTAGCTTGCGGTGGGAAACGAAGTTCCAGGTCGCGTATAAATAATTTACCGGTCTGATAATTAGACTGAACTTTTTTTTGTTGTATTTAACGAAGCGACAGTGAAGTCACAATGTATACTGACTCCCATCAATCTCTAGCTTACTTATATAGTAGTGTATAGTTGATTTGGCTATAATCGGGTATCTAATCCAAAGTGATTTTCTAAAATCTGTATCCACATCAATCCTGACACCTTCAAATCATTGTATCTTTTGAAATATTGCATGTAGGAATGAAAAATTTCCTTTTTTTTGCCTAAATCCACTGTTCACGATGTGCTCAAATCATTTTCGGAACGTTTGACGGTGGAGAAGAAACCGAGAAGTGACAAAAACATTGGAGGCGCTGATCCTGTCATGGACCGAAAAGGTGGTGAAAAGGATATTAACGAAAAACCAAAATCTCGCCTGGTTTTGTCCAAAAATCAAAACAACGTTTGGGACTTAAGTCGTATAAAGTGAAAACAGTTCCAAATCGCAACGACAAACAGAACTTGGCAGCAAAATCACGGGCTCGACCTTTGGTACTGCGAATATTTGACGAAGTTTTCATGCGTTGTTATGGACGATAAAACTAATGTCCTGGAGGATTTTAAGCAGCTTCCAGGGCTGGCTTTTTACTCTGCTATGGCCAGAAATGTTACACCTGAGCATTTCAGAACGAAGAAGGCATCAAAATTTCCCAAAAAATACCTTGTGTGGCAAGCAATTTGTACGTGTGGTAAAAAGAGTAAATCTTTCGTCACTACAGGCACAATCAACAAGGAGATCTATCAGAAAGAGTGTCTGCAAAAGCGATTGCTATTCTTCATCAAAAGTCACAAAGAAAAACCTTTGTTGGCATCATACCACTATGCTAAAACTGTGAAGGAGTGGTACCAAGCAAATCAAGTGAACATTGTACCAAAAACCTCAAACCCGCCAAATTGCCCAGAGCTACGACCAATCGAGAGATATTGGGCTCTGATGAAGCGGAAGCTTTCTGAAAAGAAGCAAGGAATCAAAGACATCAAACACTTCCAGCAAATTTGGATTAAGACGGCTTCTACGATTTCTGAAGAGTCTGTACAAACCCTAATGAACGGAGTTAAGCGCAAAGTTCGAAAATTTTATGCAAATACCGAATAACTATGGTTTGTCTTCACGAATTGTTAAAACACATCTCATGAATCTGAAATAAACAACTACGACGGAAATATAATGCGGATACAGACCTTACCTACTGGATCGTTTTCGATGTCCAAATGAGAGTGAGAGTAAAATTACGATATGTAAAGAAAGTCACACTCGTCTAATCTTTCTAATGAGCTAATACAATTCGAGGTTGTGAAATAATTCAGAGTAAGGTTTATAATATGCAGATGTGGGACTTAAAGCTAGTTTTGCCTGAATAGAAATATGCAAATCCTTGCACATATTTTAATGGATTGATACGAAAGCCTTTCAGTATACTAAGATGCTTAGAGTTATTACCTTCTACCAGTATATTAGCCCTAAGCAGCCTTAACGCACTCTTTTCAGCTTCCATTTGCACAAATTGATGCAGTGGAAGCTTGTAAACAATTGAATCTATGGCTTTTGATGGTGTACTGTGCATTACTATAGTTATGGCTATGTAGGCAAAGCGTTGTAATTTATCAAGCTTTTTCTGGGCCCTATTCTGTTTTAACTGGAGCATATACAATCCTGGGTCTCACAACAAACGTGTAGATCTAAAGAATCATTTCAAGCTGAACAATGCATTAGGTCCTAAGTAACATTGGAGAGACTCTCTTTGTCGACTTTCTTTAGGCATTTCTACGTCTATGTTCAAATATTTTCAACACACAGTTCGGTAATATAAAGTGTAATTAAGGATCCAATACGGTAAAAACATCAGAAAATCCTTTAATAGACAAACTTCGAACGAAAGTGAAAGTCGAAGAAGAGAATCTCTCAATGTTACTTAAGACCTAATGCATTGTTCAGCTTGATTTAAGGTTTTTTTTGCTCACCAAGAGAGCACTCGTGGTTTTACTTATTACATGCTCTAAGAGTGAACTCCAGTTGAGTTTAGCATCTAGAATGACTCCTAAATATTTTACTCTTGTCGAATATTGTAAGGTAGATCCATTAGTAGTAAACACACTTATAAGTGAAGGTTTTCTTCTACGAGTGAATGGAACCAAGACTCTTTTCGATGGATTTATGTTTGACCTTTCATTGTTGCACCACTGCCAACTAAAGTTTAGTGCAGTTGGCATTCTATGAGTGATGATATGATCATACTTTCCGTGAACTATTATGACCACCTCATCAGCTAAACCGATTACTTCAAAGCCTTTTTCCGCTAAATTATTGAGAATATCGTCAACAACAAGCGACCATAATAATGGTGACAGTACAGCTCCCTGAGAACACCCTCTCCCAAGTCAGCAGATACTTCTCTATTTTTCAACATTATCATAATCCAAGCTCTAATACACGGATCAAAATTACGTTTTTTCCATTGAATATTTAAAATAGATTTAAAAGACGTGTTATCAAACGCACTTTCTACGTCAAGAATTGCTGCAAGAGCAACTTCAGTTTTGTCGTGAGAAGCTTCTGTTTTTGTAACAAACTTATGTAACTGTAGATTTACTTGCTTGACAAGCAAATCTGTTAAGGGGAATCTTTCGGAGATATTCTGATTTCAAGAACTCATCTATTATCTTCTCTGTAACTTTCAGTATAGTAGATGTAAGATTTAATGGTCTAAAAGATTTTGGATTTGATTTGTTTTGTTTTCCTGCTTTAGAAATAAACACTACACGGGCCTGTTTCCATATGTTTGGTATATGACCTAACATTAAGCTTGCTTTAAATATATTTGCCAGGAAATCCAAAAGAACTTCTTTACCCTTCTGCAGAAGTGCAGGAAAAATACCATCCATCTCTGGAGATTTATATGGTTCGAAGGAGTACACTGCCCACTCAAATTTAAGTCTTGTATAGATGAAAATTGAAGTAGCTGAATTGTTGCTTGTAGCCCCGATTGATCTGAAATTATCTTCAACTTTTGAACCTTCTATATAATTACTTAACACTAAATGTGAGCCTAGAAAATGAGTATCTATCATAACTTTAAGTGTTTCTTTAGCACAAGATGTTAAATTACCATTTGTTTTCTTTAAATTTGGTTGGTTGGTAAATGGCTGGTCAATGCGTACCATTGCACAGTTGGCCATCCCTTATTTTGAAAAAATATGCCAAGTCAAGAATTCCACCTCTTGGAAATGTTTGTCTTGACTAGGAAACAAACATACTTAAATTTGAAGACCGTACGTTGACGTTTAGTACCCCCAACGGACCTAAAGAATTGCTAGTACGGGTGACTCACCCACGTGATGGCAAGCACGCCACATGTAAGTACGGTCTCGCAGGTCGACCAAGATCAGTGCCGTCAGGTTGATAGCATTTTATTTATGTTTTCTTATTATCAATGTTGTTTCGGACACTATATAATCAGTACACCAGTTTTTAGGTATGATGATATAGTGTCCCAAACAAAATTGATAATAAAAATAACAAAAATAAAAAGTTATCAACCTGACGACACTGATCTTGGTTGACCTGCAAGACCGTACTCTACAGTAGCGTGCTTGCCACCACGTGGGTAGTCACATTAAATTTAAATTCTAAATTATTGAAACACTATACAATACAATTTATGGTTTTCTTTTGACTTGAACATTTTTTGAAAAAGAAAAAAAATACACACACATACACAGATAAAAAAAAACTTAAAGTTAACATACAGGTTAAACTAACTACAATCTAATGCTAATGTTAGTCAAGAACACATAAACGAATTTCATGTACTCCAAATCACGTACAGCCAAAATATCTCGAATTGGCACATTGGGTTATCTACCTCGAGCCCGAAGGGAATCATAAAGCCCCGATCTGACTCCACGATGCTCATCACAAGACCAAATAACGTGATCTGCGTCCTGATAGCAACGGCAGGCTTTGAAATTGAAAGATACAAGTTTGAAAACGAGCGGAGGGCATTGGACCATAGTAGTATCCGAATCAGGCACATAACCCTTTACCATACTACTCAATGCAGGGTAGGCAAGGGGGAGGATATCCCCTTGACTGGTAAAAGGTTATGCAACCGATTGGGCTCTTATACTACCTATTGCTTTATCTGGTTCCATGCGATTTGTCCCTCTCCCAATACTACTTA
The DNA here is from genome assembly GCA_034211315.2 of Aedes japonicus. Lineage (NCBI taxonomy): Eukaryota > Metazoa > Arthropoda > Insecta > Diptera > Culicidae > Aedes > Aedes japonicus. Next base: position 20,690 of record JASCZW010010924.1, on the reverse strand, counting down.
ACACGGGTGAGAAATTATCTCCCGCTGTTGGGTTCATTTTTAGCATGCACCGCCTATTTCACACATTAGTAACTTTATTATCTTTTTAAGTTATAAAAACCATCTGTAAACGTTGTTGGCAGATTTGTAATAAAAAAGTTAGGGCAGAAAAATTGTTTTTTTTTTTCTGTAGGGATAGCCTAAATTATCTAAGGAAAACTGTCCTGAAGATAGTTTTCACTTCCAATATTAATGATGAGTAATTTCGCTACACGATTTTTTTGCTTTTTGAACATAGTAGCTCAACCGTTTTCAGTTAGTTACGATAGTTAGAACTTGTTGATGAGATCACAGTGGTCACAGTGGTCCAGAATGCGAATTTAGCTGAAAGATACTAGAAATTAGAATAAAACATTTCCAGCCGAAGTTTGAAGTTTAGGAGCAATATTGTTTTCCTCAAAGTTGTTTAGAATAACTAAAAAAAAACTAGGATAGTCCTTATCTTCAGAGAAATCGAAAATCTTACTTTTTTATTTGCAGAAATAAAGGCATACACTATTTAAAAAAGTTGTTTAATAAATAATTTCAAGCACATTTCAACTTTGGTGATCCATTTTTTCTGTACCTTTTGATATGAAAAATAGAGCATTTTTTTTCTGGTATCCCAACGTTTTTATTTCAAATTTCTTCTTTATCTCTTAAAACTTAAAATAATAACTTAAAAAGATAAAAGTTTTGACGTGTAAATCTTGCCGATGTTTCTTACCGTTAGCAAGTAATTAACAATTTTGTTATAAAATTACGCCCTTTTCAAATGTGTTTTACTCAATTTGAAAAAATAAACTATCTCCAGTTTTCAGACATGATATGCAATAATAAAAATACTTTAAAATTTTGTTAAGAAATAATTTTTTGGCTTGCCACAACTAAAAAACCAACACATGAAGAGGGCCCATTTTGTTTACAAGAACCCTAATAACTATTGTTTGACATACGATAGAGACAATTTTAGCACACCAAAAGTAGTAACTTTTTTTATTCTAGAATCAATGGCAAGACAACTTTGCTGAAAAATTTGAAATAAAAAAGTAACAGCAAAATAACTGAGCTAGGTAGGATAAAATACTCTTATTCTGTCATAACAAAAGGTACAGAAAAATTATACCATCAAAGTTGCTTGAAATGATTTATTCTACAACTTTTTCCAACAATGTATCACTTTATTTCGGCAAATAAAAAAGTTAAATTTTCGATTTCTGAAAATAAGGACCACCCCAGTTTTTTTCACACCAAAAGAATCGCTTAGTTATTCGAAACAACTTTGTGCGATACAATTATGCTCCAAAAGTTCAAACTTTGGCTGCAAATGTATCTTTCCAGCTAAATTAGCATTCTAAACCACTGTGCATTGGTACTTCGCGTACCTACAGGTATAAGATAGATCCTACTGCGATCGTTAGTCTCTTGTCCAGTAACTCCTATCCCTACCTCTCTGTGGTGCCGACTGAGATGCTGAGTAACCATAGGGAAGATTGGCTAAGCAACACCGGTGAGACTTTGATCATATAATCGGCCCTCTTCAAAGGGTGCAGTCTATCTGAGCTTCTGTTCTCCATGTTAGGAGCGGCTGATCATCGTCCTCGTGGCAGCGTAACTTGATTATGACTTAGCAAGTCATATTTATGTTATCTCAACTAAATGGCAACAAGTGCGCTACTAGGGAGGTTCTTCTGATTTCCTTAATTCTTTATTGTAAGCTGTAAGGACCTTTTTATATTAGTCCCATTGATAAGAAGCTTCTGCATGATTAAAAAGCTTCCGAGATTTTTTCGTTAAGTTGTTTAATATTCTATTCCAACACAAAACATCTCTGTATGGAATTTCTTCATTGACTGGACAGCTAGCATCATATGCCTGTATTATTTTCCCAGTGATATTTTCTGCATTTTTCCTTGTTTAATTCTAAACCAAAGCAAGCGTAAACAACGACATTGTTTGCAATCTTTCGTACGCCATACAACATTGATGGAAATCTTTCATACAATAGACGTAATTTAGGCGATATCCAGCTTTAATTTACACGAAATATCCCAATATTTTTTGTCAAATCAAGCATTTCCTTTATGTGCATTAGATAACACAGAAAACTCAACGTTTCTTTTTATCTGTGTAGTTGTTCTGTTGAGTCGATTGTATTATTCAGTATTAAATTTTTCAGATTGGAGTCGCCCCAGAGCGACACAGATGCCGATGGTGGAAAAACTAAAAAAAATCCGCGAGGTAATACGAACACCGATTGAGTAATTTTGCATTTATTACTAAAAGTTTAGATAAAATACCTTCATTATGACTTAGTTGTATGTTTCGTACACAGATAAAAAGAAACATTGAATTTTCTGCGTTATCTAATGCACATAAAGGGAATGCTAGATTTGGCAGTAAATGATGGGATATTTCATGTAAACTTATGCCAGATAACGCCTGAATCTAGCCTTTTGTTTGAAGGAATTCGAACATTGTTGTATGGCACATGAAAGATTGCAAACAATTTCGTTGTTTACGCCTCCTTTGGCTTGAAATTAAACGAGGCTAAATTTTACGCGCTCGTTAGAATTAATTTTTTTTTCTGTGTACGTCACATGAATTCTGGGAAACACCTGGTTCTATGTGTTTTGATTCGGAGTGGATCAAAGTTTATTTGGAGATGGAATAAAGAGTAGACGAAACAAAACTTTAAAGTTGATAAATAGGACATTGAATTTATTATTTCTTCACAGATTTTTTTTCAATTACCTGCCAAGGTAAGCGTCAACAACAAAATTGTTTTAGATCTTGCATATAACTAGCGAAACTTGGACGACGACCCACTATTTATGAATCCTAGAGAGTTTTAGCTGTTTAGAGGAATACCTGTAACTAGAAATCAAAAGAAAAATTAGTATTTTACATCTAATTCCAACTACCTTGGCTTATCTTGACAGAGACACTGAAGAAGTCTGCACATTGTAGACGAAATATGCGTATCAATTTATGCCAAATCTAGCATTACATATATGTGCATCGGATATCGAACAGAACTGCAAAAAATTTCAAACTGTGTGACAATTGTGCAACTATCAAAAAAGCGAGATTTCTCAAAAGTCACACCAACAATTAATACCTGACCACTTACTGCAGATGCGAAAGAAATCAACTGCTCGTAGCTTAAATAGAACCGCCGAGGAAAACTTTTCCGTCCACCTGCTAATTCATCCGACTAATTGACAATATTAATTATATATTCGCTTGACGTGTGTCGGATTTGCACAGTTACCAGAACTAACTTCTTATTGAATCTGAGCACTTTCTATTGCTCTTCTGCAGTTCCAACGAATTTGATATTCCGAGGCGAACCGCTTTTTCAAACTGTCACCGGAGTTGAAACTACGAGCTACGATTTGTACATTCGTGTGTCGTGTGTCGTTTGCCCATGCAAGGTTCGAGTCTGACATGCCGAATTTGTTGCGAAACTGGACACCTGCGTTCCGTTGATCCGGGATGCTGTTGCTGTCAAGGATTTTGCCTCATGCTCCGGAACCTCAATCAATAACGGTCTCTTACCATTCAACACACACACACCTCAGGATGACAGACAGGTGTTACGTTCGATTCTGTCCAACGTTCGTCAATGCTGGTCGCATATCTGCGGTGAAAGGGGATTTGAATCTGATCAAAGATAAACCGGAAAGGAATGCCAGGGTCTATGAAATCGTAAAACCGTGGTACAGTAAAATACCCTTTATTAAAGGGAGGTGGTGTTCCTGCACGTACACACGCATGTTGGATGTGGAAATGATTTGAAACGAAGCGGAGAATACTTCGGTGGGAGCTTATTTAGATCGAATCACATTCTTCATACGTCACGCAGCCGACATTATCCATCAAAAAGTCAGTTTTCATTAACTTTCGGTGCTAAGCAGAAAGGGGGGATGAGTACTAGGAAGATCAATGGGGCTTTCGAATTGAATAGAGACACCTTCTTGAGGACAGGCGACCATGCGTCTCCATAAAATAATTTTTCGCGGTTGATTAATTCCCCTAAATACTTAACGATATCATCGCTTGTCGCGAGTCAAAAATTCATAATTTGAGCGGAAAAAAGCACAGGAAAAAGGATAACTCAAATGCCAAACCACAACGCCGCTCTGAAATCACTAATTAACTAATAACCTGCAGCTTCCGTTCAACCCAAATCGAGTCAATTAGTGGCGGGGAGTGCAGTTTTTGCATTTACAACTTTTTGCCATCATCTACCGGGTGGCGGCGGCGTGGCGTGGCGACGAAGCGTGGCGATGGCAATAAGTCGCGACCAGCGTTTCGAGGGAACAAAAACAGGCAGCGACGTCGACGAGTCAAATTATGGCAAGGGAACTATACAAAGCATCGCATAGCTCGCCCCATTACGGATGCAAATATAATCTAATTGGAGTGCAAACGAACGTTCTCTGTAAACCCGCCCAGGGAAAAAAAGTGCCTCATAACTATCCGATACCCCCAGCATCAGCAGTCAAATCCATCCTCCGGTGACCCCATTCATTGCCCCTAACTGAGGACGGAAAGTTTGATGGCACAGTCAGCAGAAACCGAGTTCATGCATATGAGTCCATATATCGAGCATACGCGATGAAAAATTAAAACGCTTGTCTGTCAGTTCATATTTCGTGTATAAATTGCTCATAAAAATGGAATGGCAGGAAGGCCCCGTCCTGGGGAGCAGCAAAGCTCCATTCGACCACGACGATGAGACTATCAAAACACATACATACACTCGCACGCACATCTATTTATACCGTACCTCCGGGAGCACTGATAGAGTCATTAATGCCGCCATTATTAAAATAATTATAAAATTGATTTATTGTGTCATTACTTTTAATGCTATATTAATGCGATAAAATCACTTTCTTCCGCCTCTGGGTATATGTACATTGGTTTGTATGGGTGTGTGAGCGCATCCCAGATCCTGGCGCAACTATAGGACTTCCGTGTTAGGTAGCGTTCCTGGGGGGAAGCGAATCACCGGAGCAGCTTTGAAACTCTACTAATAAATACCATACCGGGTAAATTGAGTCCTCTATGCTGTTAATGTTATTGCTGGTGGTGACTTATCCGGTTTGCCGGTGCACGGAGGGAGGAGGTTTGCGTGCGCTTGTAATGTGAGCTTTGAATTATGCATAGTGGTGATGCTGCGCGTGATGTTGGACGGTGGGTTCTAAGTGAACCATTTTGCATACATCGGTTCTGCTGGGGATCCAATTATGGATGCGATTGGACGGATGGTAATGAAATATTTAGCAGTTTCGATTATTTTTATTCGATTCAATATATTATGGAGGGAAGACTAAACAAAACGGTTCGCGTTGTGATACAATATTTTCATGTTCACGGCATGAGCAACAGGAGTAGAGCGCTCGAGGTTTCCTTGATGTAGCACAAACTGTATCTAAGCACCATAGAGCAGTATTTTAGCTTCTCGGATAGTCTCAGTTCTTTTGAGGCTCTCCGGTCGATGTGAAGCACTCATCTTACTTTCTTTGAATTTAGGATTACCTTTGTTCTCTCATGTTGCTCAATTCCAGGCAATGAGAAGGCGGACTCTCTAGCAAATGTGGGCGCACAAGAAGGCGAGATTTTTGTAAGAAGAATTTAACATGATGATTAATTTCATTATTCCAAATGTTTTGACAAGATTATGGTTTAAAAGTCTGGAGGTAAGTCGGGGTTTCATTCTGGTTCATGTCAAGACTTATGTTCAACCACTACTAGCAAGACGCACATCTCTACAGAATTAACCTCATCGATAGCAATTTCTGCAGGTGCAGAACCGGTAAGGATGACATCGCTCACGAAGTTTGGCATTGCTTGGCTAATGATGCTTCCAGAGCCCGACTATTGAATACCCTAGTGACCCAAGGTAGACAACCCTTCCGAGAGGTAAGTGATGTTTTTGGAGTGCGTGATCTTCCGTATATGCAAGCGATTTACGAATTCCTTTGTTTGTCTGATATTACAGAGGTGTCATCATCCCTCTCCCCTTCACTCTAGTAAAGTCCCTGCCATTGTGTCCCAGTTATACTATCCTTTTGTTTCCGTGCTACCTGCCTAGTTGGACACCTGTGCTGTGGTCACCCATCTGCGGTTTAGTTCCTGAACGGAGCCACAGGGACAGAGAATTTGGTAGATGTCGCAACCATGAGCAGCAAACAATACCTTGAATAAGTTACCTGCCTAGCCCCTTCCAGAACATAATGTGACCCATTAACCTCAAGCTAGCCAAGAGTAATCGGCACCCCACTTTTACTTACATCGATCAATCAAACAATGTTAATAACAATATTGACTATCGGCTCCGTAAAGTGTTAGGTACACCTGAGCGTAACAAATAAAAGAACTAGTAAAACAATATGTCTCTAAGCTCAACTTGCTTCTGTCGATGAATGTTCGGTCATACGGCTCCAGTTCTTTTAACAGATCTTCATGGTCATGACAGGAACATGACTGTTGGGGAACAAATTTGTTTCCAAGATCATTTTCAGTACTTTCAAACAGACGCACTAACATTGCAAACAAAGGCGAGAAGTTAGATTCAGAGTTAATTTCACCTGATTTATCCTGTCAAACGAATAACATCTAACATGAGGTAACCCCACTTTCCGTGGGACGTCAAACCACCCCTTCATTGATGGTGCTCCTCAACACTCGCCGGTGGTTGACGTAAACAAACCACAAAACAGCTGTGGGTTACTGCTCACCCAGCAAATGATCTTGGAAACAATTCAGGGTTCCTTTCTTCCCTTACAATTAACACTCACGAATTACAAACACGACTAACTACCTTTATTCCACTAATTTACCACATTTATTCTAACGAAAATATTCCTAACACCTAACACATACTCGAAATTAATCTACTACCCGCGCGGCCTTCACACACGATCGGTGGTCTGTTGATATCTGCCTATATTACGAAAATCCACTCTGGTCATCAGCTGACTGCTGTCGCCTGTGCGATGTTTCCGATCGGGTCCATGAGTGACCACTCATGATCGCCGCAGTTCTCACTCTCGCTGGATATCGGCAGCCTCGTCGATGCCGATAGAAACCAACAGCAACGCACGATTCAAGCGCTCTCCATCAGCCTGATCGGTGACCCATATTCTGCTCGGTTTGGTATCTCATGTAATGTAGGTCACATTTGTGCATCTCGAGTACGGTGGTGTAGTTAGGCGGGGCTACTTCCAAACAATGACAGAATCATTTTTCATGCCGGTTTCTGTAATTTGTGACGTTTACTGCTGGAGAAAGACACTCCTTGGGGGCATACGAATTCATCCTGGCCTACTATTTCTGATTTGGATGAATCTTCGCACAGCTATTTTATACAATACACATTTTTTTGACATAAAATTTTCTTTATAGGTCATGACAAACTTTCTAAAAGGGCCTATGTTAAAATGGTACTGATGGTTCAAAATAATTATACTGCGAAAACTAATCATAATTGTGTATTTAGCAAAGTTTTAGGTTCCTAAATAGCAGTGTTCTTCTCAGCCTAACACAATCAACTACTAACCTAACGCAATCAACTCAATTTGATAGCTCCTTTCTTCAACATTGCTTAACCATGCTTACGACAAAACGTGAATTCAAGTGTATAAATGATCCATGCAAGTTGTGTTGTGGCAACTGTATTTTTACAAAGCCGGTCAATTTCACTGCTTCGTTGCAAACTGCATGTACCGTCTTCGACCACTGCGCACTAGGTTCGTCGATCGTCACTAAAATGCATGCAGCATGAAGATTGCCAATTTCGATTCCAGATGGAAACACACTGAACTTATATGTTTAGGATACGCTACAGGGTGCGGCAGAAAATAATGCGAAAAATTGTTCTATTTCTTTCAAATCAATGTGTCTTCCATTTTTATTAAGAACATCCTCGAGCCGACGCCGGAAGCCAGAGCATGCCTTTCGGACGTAGTCCTCCGACATTGACTGCCATGTGCGTGTTATGTTTGACTGCAGGGTTTTCACACTAAGGTGTGATGTTTTGCAGGCTCGTGCATCAACATATGCCCAAATCGAATAATCCAACGGATTAAGATCTGGACTGCTAGAGGGCCACAAATCCTTCGGCTAAAACTTCATGTTATCGTTCAACCATTGTGAGTTCCATTGGGCGTCTGACATGGCGGTCCATCCTGCCGTAGGACAACGTTTTGGTCCTCGGAGAAGTTGGCCTTCACCCAGGGAAGCACTTGGTCCTTTAAAATACCGATATACACTTCGGTCTTGATTTTAACTCCAGCATTAATGAAAACAGGCGGCATTTCCAAACCGTTGGACGCCACCAAGCCAAACATCATGACACCAGCCGGATATTTGGTTTTGAAATTTGTATTTCACTTTTTCCGGAACGTTTTCCATTTTCTGCGGTGAAATGATCGGATCCTTTTCGTCGGAGAACAGGATTATCATTTTTTACTTCTTCAACAAGGAAAGCAATCTCTTGGAACGAGTCACTCGTAGTTCCTTGACCTGGTCTGTAATCAAGCGACATTTCACTCTGGCTCTGGAAGATGCATGCTTTGATGATTCTCCGCATGGATTTCTCCGAAATATTGGCTTCCTGCAAGTTTTCTTATGGAACGCACCGGGTTGCGAGCAATTTTTGCACGGACCGATTTGATCACGTTCGGCGTGCGTGCAAAGCGCGGACGTCCGCTTCCCGGCTTCCGCTGCTTAGGACTATCCTGGAGGGACTTTTTATGCGGTACAGTGTTGCCAAATGGCACCCTACCACCTTGGCAATCTCTTTCGGCTTCTTCTGGGCGAGCAACAAACTGGTGATCACTTCTTTCGCGAACATTTTGACGAATTTGCAATGAAACAAATAGAATGTTTGGATGCACCACTTGAAAGTAAACATAAACAAATACACTTTCGACAGAAATTAGTTACAAGCTACACGAATTAACCCAAAACTCAAGTTTGAACATTTTCGCATTATTTTCTGCCGCACCCTGTAGATATTTGTCCCGCACAGATGAATAGTTTCTTAAATTCGCACTATGAAATACTGTTCAGATAATACAAAAACCACTGATTTATCATACGAGATGATTAAAATGATCTGCTTTATTTGCGATAATACTGATCTGTTTTACTGGCTATCAGATTCGGCCAGCTGCTATTCTCCTATTTCCGGCTGATCAGAGATATTGGTTGAGTAGTTACAGTACAGCATGTATATGGGTGATGTGGTGTTAACCGGTGAGAGTAAGTTACCTTCTCACTATCATCAGGAGTCTGAGGATCGGCGCAGAGTGGGTTCAGTGATAGTAATAGATGGAAAAATCATCCATTATTTTACATATCGGCCGCCTTGGAATACTGTTGTTGACTCTTCTAGCCGGTGTTGTGCTGCTGGTGGGACATTTGTCAGGTCGTTCTTCGGTGTTACATGATTGAAGTAGGCGTCATCATCATCAGACGCCGAAAACCTCGGAATTGGAACGGCCTGATCTTCTCTACACGTTGGATATCCAGTATTCGACCGCGTGTTCCGGCACCGCAGCATGGATGTCTTGGATAGCTAGAAGAAATTATAAGCGATTTTTTACTAGCAAAGGCTAATTCTAAACGACTTCCCTGTCGCGGAGGCTTGCGCGCCACTGCGAGTGCTGCTGCACCGATGACGTTGCGTTCTACAGAATGAACGGATTTGGGTTTAACTTGTTTCCCAATCAGTGATCAGTGTGATAATCGACGTTCACAGCAAACCATGATGTTTGTTTTGCATTGCACATCTCTTTAAATTGCCTGTACACTGATAGATGCCTGGACGACATTCGAATCAACTTAAGCTCTTGTAACCTGATTTAGTAACCCGCATGGTTCACGGATTCGAATTGGGGATCACCAGTATGTAGAAAATGCTGGACTATGCTAGATAACCAATCATCTGAGCAATTACGGAAATTGGGTGTCAATTCTAAACAATACAAAAACATAACTGGTATGCGGGAGCCGGTTGGCTCTGCGCCTTTGTTGAAGAAACTTAGTTCTCTCTAGATTTCAGCGACTCATCGTTGTCGCTGATGCGCAGAATACAGATCTTAGAAGTAGCCCGAACAACGCTACTATTCTTGATATGCACGGTAACGACTCTGATATTTCCTTTTGATCCCGGATGAATTTGAGATACTCTTCCCAGAAGCCATTTGAGAGGGGGAAGGTTAGTTCTTAATCAGAACCATGATACCAGCAAATAAATTGTTTCTTTGTCAAGTCCACTTGGCCCTGTTATGCAGATCGAAGAGGTATTGCCTGGGCCATTTGGACCACACTCGTTGCACGAAGTTTTCCACCTACTGCCATCTTGAAAGTCGATTCTCCGGAATATCGTGAAAATACAGTTCCGCCACTGTCGTTAGCGGTCGTTGAATTAAGAAATGCCTAGGTGTAAGCACGGCAAGCTCAGTAAGATCATTGCTGATCTGCGTGAGCAGTCTAGAGTTGAGGCACGCTCCAATTTGTGTCAAGACTGTACTGATTTCATCTGGAGTAACTGTTCGCAGACTAATCGCCTTTTTCAAATGTTCATTGAATCGCCACATCCAACAAACCGCCAAAGTTTCGGGATTTAGCAGGAATGAACTTAAATTGTATTCCAACGTCTGCAGCCTCAGTTGCAGTTGAATTCTGGGACTGCTGATCTCTGAATATCGTAGCCGGCTCGTTCAATTGCCGCCGTGCTCCAATGATGTTTGACCCGTTGCCACATCTTATAATTGAAGGTTTAAGCAACCATCTCGACATGTACCGCTTATATCACTAAACAGAAAAAATGACGGCATAATTCTAGATGGTGCTCCGTTTTCGGTTGGGGTAGTGGATAATACAGGGGCCGAATAGTAAACGTCAGCTCAAAGAAACGGTTTAGCTGAAGTGGCTCGTTCCGCTGTAAGGTCTGCCATCAATTGTTCCGGGACGGTATGCTTATTTCTGAAACAGGTGATACATCTGTGAACAATCTGTGAAGAACTGCGAGCACTTAGCGGACAAAATTGTTCCCGAACACTAGCTAACAGCAATTGTGGCCCAGCGTGCAGAAGTTCGAAGTGGAAACGAAGCATAATCATGAATTTTAATCGATGATTTTTGTCCAAAAATATGAGATGCTTCCGGTTGTCTAAAATTTGTGCATTTTCTAACCGACCGCCAACCCGTAGTACACCTGCAATCAACCGTGAATGTAGTGGGCTGATTCGGGACGTAGATTTAACTTCTCCTGCATACTACTAAAATGTCATGTAAATTTCTGTCCCCTGAGACCGACACATGCAAGCATCCTTTAGTACATAAGAATGAGTTCAAAAAGATGAGGAAATAAGTTCAATCATACACATTTTTCGCAGAATTGCGTATGTGTCAGTTTCAGGAGACATAATTTTACATGAACTCTTTCTTTACGTTCCCGGAGTTTTTACAATCAGGAATTACGTCTCGTGTAAAATTCATAATTTCTAAGTGTGTGTCCTTTTGATGTCGACAATTTCCTGAGCGAAGCATTCCTGTTGTGGCAACTTCACTAGATGCAGTAGAGCGTCCTCTCGCTCTCTCCTCCTCTGGTCACCGGACCAGACTTCTTGCAAATTGGTCCATGAAGAGTGTTGTGTTTAAACCGTAGCAAAATCGAAATCAGTTTTTCCAGCCAATGTAGTTTAGAACGTAGAGTGAAGATTTCATTTGGGGGTAAAATGACCCACCGATGCTCCAGTTGACCCTTCTTCTAGGTGTCTTCGACCTACGTCCTCCAGTATTACTTCCTGTGTATTCGGTCAACAGTTTCTCTCCTCTTTCAGCCAGCATGGACCTACACACCATATCGAATTGTGTTCCAGATCAGCAGATGAAATACCACGCGATAAGGCATCCGCAGGATTATCTGTGCCTAATACATGTCTCCAAGTTCCGGTTTCCGAAATCCTATTTGGAACGAAGATCTGATAGCCTGACGGATTTGATGAAAGCCAAACCTCAGAATCGTTGACTCGGTGTAGAACCAACCTACGGCGGGAAGCACTTTCTGTGTCGTTTGTACATGCCTAGTGAGATCAAGTCATACCAAGTCATCTGATGACTGTTTCCAGCTAAGTTGCAATGCAGCTGGAGAAGTCTACCTGAGTCCGTTACAAAAGTGCACTCTAGCCTTCCGAATGTTGGCGTACGGTTCCTCAGCTCTCGACGAAAATGTGACGATCGGGGAGTCAACTAGCCTGATGACTCTGAAATTTTTTGCAAAGCTATCCTGAAGACTTACAGTTCACAGTATTTGCGTCCCTCAACACCGGAAGAGAAGAAGTAGCTGATTAACGAAACGTTCGAAAAATTCGCATAAATTCAGTGAACTTCTCAGAACCTCCGGGAATTTATCAGAAGTTCAGGATACTTCTTAGAAACTCCGGGAACTTCCCGAAAGCATTGTGATTTTCCCGGATGATTAGGCAACATCCCAGAAGTTAAGGCTTCTTCCCAGAAGTCCAGGCAACTTCCCTATAATTCAAGGTATTTCCCAAAAATTCAGGGAATTTTTGATAAATTCAGGTATTTTGATAAATTCAGGAAGCTTCACATTAGTTCATAGAATTTCCCGAAAGTTAAGAGTTCTTTCCAGAAGTTCAGGCAACTATCGAAAAATTCAGGGAGCTTCTCAGAAGTTCAGAAAAATTATCGAAATTGTTTGGGTATTTCTCAGAAGATCATAGAAATACTCGAAATGTTTAGGGATCATCCCAGAATTTCAGGGAACTTCCCAAAAGTTCAGGAAATTTTCCAGAAAATAAAAGAACATCCCATTAGTTCAGAGAATTTTACAGAAATTCATGAAGCTTATCAAAAGTTTGCGAATCTTCCAAGAAGTTCAGAAAATTTTTCAGAACTTCATAAATTGTTCCAGAAGTATAGAGGACGTCTCAGAAGTTCAGGAAACTTATAGGAGTTTAAGGAACTTCTCAAAAGTTTAAAGTACTTCCCAGAAATTCAAAAAAACTCCCCATAATATCAGTATACGTCCACAAAGACCAGGGAAGTTTTCCAAAGATCAGAAAACTTCCCAGAAGCTCTGCGAGCATCTCAGACGTTCATAGAACGTCCCAGAAGTTCTCTGAATTTCCCTCCGGAAATAGTCAGATTGTTCTAAAAATTCAGGAAATTTCTTAAAAGTCCTGCGATCTTCCAAGAATTTCCGATAGTTTCCCCAAAGATCGGAAAACTTTCCTGAATTTCAGAAAACGTTCCAGAAATTCCTCAAACTTCTAAGGGTTTTTTGAGCATTCTCAAAATTTAGGAAACATTCCAAGGATTAATCCTTAAGTTTAAGAAGCTTTCTAAGAGTTCATGAAGTCCTGCGACCTTTCAAGAATTTCAAATAATTTCCCCAAAGATCGGGGAACTTTCCAGAAATTCAGAAAACGTCCCAGAAATTCCTCAAACTTCTAAGGATTTTTTTAGAAATCTCAAAAGTTTAGGCAACATTCCAAGGATTATTCCATAAATTTAGGGAGCTTTATAAAAGTTCAGGGATCTTCCCAGAAGCTTGAGAAACTTTCCTGTTCAAGTAACATTCCAGAAGTTCGGTATGGTTTAGTTTTAAGAAGAACTCAAACTTTTTACTGCTTGATAGATTTTTTGTACCGAAGCAAACTAAACTAAACTAGCATTGTTAATGTTTAATCAATTTCGCGGAATTCCCGCCGTATCAAACGACAATCTCGGAAATGCTATTTATTTAACAGAAATTCCACCTAGCATCACACTTCCCAGATGTTTCTCAATTTCTTGTAAATTTCTTAAATATTTGTGAGAGTTTGCTTTTTATTAGCAAAAATGTACCAACTGGAAGTCCGAATGACTTCCAGGAAACTGAATCTGCTTCTCAAAGGTCCGATAAGTTCCAGAAAGTTGTTTCTATTCCATTGATCATCCATGGAATAGCAAACTTTTGAGAAATTCTACCAAGTTTCCAGAAACGTTGAGAATTTTCCGGCAAATTCAATGGATCTCAACAGATCTCTTCTTAAACGAGAGCGACCAAACTTCATGGTTATCTCGCAACTTCCAATATATAATTGAAACTTCCAAATCTGTCAAGTTCATTATATTTCCACTCAACCTTCATAGATATTCTGAAGTTCATAGTTAATCAGAAAATAATTTTTAATGAGTTCGTTCAATTTCTTGAAGCTCAAATAAGTTAATTGATAATTATTAATCAACAATTATTAATTCATGTAACTGACGAGAAGTGCATAGGATTTTCTGACAGCTGTAGAATATGCAATTGATTAAGGTGAATCGCTGCTCCATGTATTTTTTTCTATCTTTTTCTCAATCTCGCTAACTCACCTTTACTATTTCAAATTAATAAAGCTCGATTGTTAGTGAATGAACGTCGAATCGAACTCTATCAGATTGCTCACAGCAAGTAAGCACACAAACTGATGTGATTAAATTTTCAATATTTAGTGCAGACTCTGAGTTTTATCAATAAATGTAGAGTTAATGACTGCCGCCAAGAATGATTCAGCATAAGCCCTTAATATAATATTTAACATTGATTCCTAGAATAATCAAGATTTTTCGAACTTTTTCTCCGAGAAATACGAAATGAATCTATCTTCAACAAGTTATCGATTTCCACAAGAAGCTTATCAAAACCGCCATAGTAAAATGAATCCTCTCCCCCAGAAGATAAGCCTGCCAAAAGTTTCCATATAACAGGCTTCTCTAAAATGTATCTGTATGATCTATTTGTGGCTGCTTATCATGACTAATGCATCAATAAACCGATTGTTCACTTCATTACTTTTTGTTTCCGGGCAATCGAAATACCATTCGGAATTTGCACGAAATTAGTCGTAAATCTACAACAGTCATCATTCCGGGAGCCTCCTCATTTCGAACTGGTCAGCATTCTCCAGAAAATCAAGTGGCTGTAAAAAACCTAGAGAACCATTCGTTATTCGGGAATGAAACGAAAAGGCAATACGCTAGCACCGACAGCATCACCCACATCAAACACGGCCACTTTAGGCTCAAAAGCTGAAATTTTTCTCATTAATTTGGAACGGTATTTTTTTTGTTCCAAATTGCTGCAAGAATAGATCAAAATGTATACCAGATAACAGAAACAAAACTTACAACACCGGTGCAGCGATGTTTTTGCGTTTGGAGTGAAAAAATAAATTCAAACCACGATTTCGACCACCGTTGAAGATGCTCTTAAGCAACAAGGACGTCACAAAACAGTTCAGTATCCACATGTGGCTTGTATGACAAAATCTGTCCCTCATTTAAGTTCAGTACCGTATCCTGTTTATCAGAAGCGAAAACGAACGCCCTCTGTTGAATCAACCTTTGCAAAAAGCGACGAGAAATTCGAGGTAAAATTGGAACGAAACCAAAAATTGTTTACACAATTCAAATTTAACAATTTGGTTCGATCACGCTTGAAAGAACACAACATGCTGAGCAAGGAGGTCAAAATTTCTTGTCACGGAAATCGTCACAGGAAATTTGACAAATATTATTCTACAAAGAAAAAAGCATGTTGTAGCCATGAAGTAAACGGCTTGTTTGAAAAGTTTGGTGAGCCATATTATCCAGCTGAATGGCGTTTATTTATCGATAGTTGCAAGCTGAGTTTAAAAGCTGTGTTTTGTGTTTTTTTTTTTTTTGTGAAAATGGGACTGTCGTAAGGAACACTACGGCCGAAAAGTTAGGCCAAAACGGGATAATTTCAAAGTAGGTAGAGGAAACGTTAAAAATGATCCCCTCGTGGAAATAGAACGGGAGCTTCTCAGAAGTTCAGAAAAATTATCGAAATTGTTTGGGTATTTCTCAGAAGATCATAGAAATACTCGAAATGTTTAGGATCATCCCAGAATTTCAGGGAACTTCCCAAAAGTTCAGGAAATTTTCCAGAAAAATAAAAGAACATCCCATTAGTTCAGAGAATTTTACAGAAATTCATGAAGCTTATCAAAAGTTTGCGAATCTTCCAAGAAGTTCAGAAAATTTTTCAGAACTTCATAAATTGTTCCAGAAGTATAGAGGACGTCTCAGAAGTTCAGGAAACTTATAGGAGTTTAAGGAACTTCTCAAAAGTTTAAAGTACTTCCTAGAAATTCAAAAAACTCCCCATAATATCAGTATACGTCCACAAAGACTCAGGGAAGTTTTCCAAAGATCAGAAAACTTCCCAGAAGCTCTGCGAGCATCTCAGACGTTCATAGAACGTCCCAGAAGTTCTCTGAATTTCCCTCCGGAAATAGTCAGATTGTTCTAGAAATTCAGGAAATTTCTTAAAAGTCCTGCGATCTTCCAAGAATTTCCGATAGTTTCAAAGATCGGAAAACTTTCCTGAATTTCAGAAAACGTTCCAGAAATTCCTCAAACTTCTAAGGGTTTTTTGAGCATTCTCAAAATTTAGGAAACATTCCAAGGATTAATCCTTAAGTTTAAGAAGCTTTCTAAGAGTTCATGAAGTCCTGCGACCTTTCAAGAATTTTCAATAATTTCCCCAAAGATCGAGGAACTTTCCAGAAATTCAGATAACGTCCCAGAAATTCCTAAAAAATTTCTAAGGATTTTTTTTAGCATTCTCAAAAGCTTAGGAAGCATTCCAAGGATTATTCCATAAATTTAGGGAGCTTTATAAAAGTTCAGGGATCTTCCCAGAAGCTTGAGAAACTTTCCTGTTCAAGTAACATTCCAGAAGTTCGGTATGGTTTAGTTTTAAGAAGAACTCAAACTTTTTACTGCTTGATAGATTTTTTGTACCGAAGCAAACTAAACTAAACTAGCATTGTTAATGTTTAATCAATTTCGCGGAATTCCCGCCGTATCAAACGACAATCTCGGAAATGCTATTTATTTAACAGAAATTCCACCTAGCATCACACTTCCCAGATGTTTCTCAATTTCTTGTAAATTTCTTAAATATTTGTGAGAGTTTGCTTTTTATTAGCAAAAATGTACCAACTGGAAGACCGAATGACTTCCAGGAAACTGAATCTGCTTCTCAAAGGTCCGATAAGTTCCAGAAAGTTGTTTCTATTCCATTGATCATCCATGGAATAGCAAACTTTTGAGAAATTCTACCAAGTTTCCAGAAACGTTGAGAATTTTCCGGCAAATTCAATGGATCTCAACAGATCTCTTCTTAAACGAGAGCGACCAAACTTCATGGTTATCTCGCAACTTCCAATATATAATTGAAACTTCCAAATCTGTCAAGTTCATTATATTTCCACTCAACCTTCATAGATATTCTGAAGTTCATAGTTAATCAGAAAATAATTTTTAATGAGTTCGTTCAATTTCTTGAAGCTCAAATAAGTTAATTGATAATTATTAATCAACAATTATTAATTCATGTAACTGACGAGAAGTGCATAGGATTTTCTGACAGCTGTAGAATATGCAATTGATTAAGGTGAATCGCTGCTCCATGTATTTTTTTCTATCTTTTTTCTCAATCTCGCTAACTCACCTTACTATTTCAAATTAATAAAGCTCGATTGTTAGTGAATGAACGTCGAATCGAACTCTATCAGATTGCTCACAGCAAGTAAGCACACAAACTGATGTGATTAAATTTTCAATATTTAGTGCAGACTCTGAGTTTTATCAATAAATGTAGAGTTAATGACTGCCGCCAAGAATGATTCAGCATAAGCCCTTAATATAATATTTAACATTGATTCCTAGAATAATCAAGATTTTTCGAACTTTTTCTCCGAGAAATACGAAATGAATCTATCTTCAACAAGTTATCGATTTCCACAAGAAGCTTATCAAAACCGCCATAGTAAAATGAATCCTCTCCCCCAGAAGATAAGCCTGCCAAAAGTTTCCATATAACAGGCTTCTAAAATGTATCTGTATGATCTATTTGTGGCTGCTTATCATGACTAATGCATCAATAAACCGATTGTTCACTTCATTACTTTTTGTTTCCGGGCAATCGAAATACCATTCGGAATTTGCAACGAAATTAGTCGTAAATCTACAACAGTCATCATTCCGGGAGCCTCCTCATTTCGAACTGGTCAGCATTCTCCAGAAAATCAAGTGGCTGTAAAAACCTAGAGAACCATTCGTTATTCGGAAATGAAACGAAAAGGCAATACGCTAGCACCGACAGCATCACCCACATCAAACACGGCCACTTTAGGCTCAAAAGCTGAAATTTTTCTCATTAATTTGGAACGGTATTTTTTTGTTCCAAATTGCTGCAAGAATAGATCAAAATGTATACCAGATAACAGAAACAAAACTTACAACACCGGTGCAGCGATGTTTTTGCGTTTGGAGTGAAAAAATAAATTCAAACCACGATTTCGACCACCGTTGAAGATGCTCTTAAGCAACAAGGACGTCACAAAACAGTTCAGTATCCACATGTGGCTTGTATGACAAAAATCTGTCCTTCATTTAAGTTCAGTACCGTATCCTGTTTATCAGAAGCGAAAACGAACGCCCTCTGTTGAATCAACCTTGCAAAAAGCGACGAGAAATTCGAGGTAAAATTGGAACGAAACCAAAAATTGTTTACACAATTCAAATTCTAACAATTTGGTTCGATCACGCTTGAAAGAACATCAAAGCAGAGAGGTCAAAATTTCTTGTCACGGAAATCGTCACAGGAAATTTGACAAATATTATTCTACAAAGAAAAAAGCATGTTGTAGCCATGAAGTAAACGGCTTGTTTGAAAAGTTTGGTGAGCCATATTATCCAGCTGAATGGCGTTTATTTATCGATAGTTGCAAGCTGAGTTTAAAAGCTGTGTTTTGTGTTTTTTTTTTTTTTGTGAAAATGGGACTGTCGTAAGGAACACTACGGCCGAAAAGTTAGGCCAAAACGGGATAATTTCAAAGTTGGTAGAGGAAACGTTAAAAATGATCCCCTCGTGGAAATAGAACGCATAATACTTCCACCATTACATATAAAGCTTGGGATATTCGAAAAATGTCGCCAGAGCGTTGCAAAAAGAAGGGTCAACATTCCCATACTTGAAAACAGTGTTTCCAAAATGATCTGACGCGAAGTTAAAAGAAGGTGTATTTGTTGTCCCACAAATCCAAAAAACTGCTTAATGATTCCGCATTTAATACAGTTTTAAAGTCCAGATTTTGAGGAAACCGTCGATGAATTTTTCCAAAATTATGAGAAAATAGGAATAAATTAAACATAATTTGTATGTTAAAACTAATTGCATATTCTTTTATTGCACTGAACGCAGGTGTAAATATGTCTTTGAAGATACATTTCCTCCATTCTCATACAGATTTTTCACCGAAAAATCTTGATGAGTGATGAGCACGGCGAACGTTTTCACCAACAAATGAAGATGATGGAACGTCGTTATCAAGGGTTCGGGATGGGTGACTATTGGTGGGTTCTGATTCGAGAATCAAGTTCGGAATATCGAAGACTAAGTCATTCGATTCTCAACCATTTTTAATAATATGTTTCATAACTGCGGAACTTCGATTTTCAATCCATACCACCTGTGTGGCACACTGAGGAACACTTTGGAAAGATGAGCTCACAGTAATAAGAAACCAGCAACCTTGCCAATATGCGTTGCTTGGTTACCAGGCTCAGCAGAAAATAACAATTGTGCTCTCAATACATCGGCACATTACGGGCACTTCCAGAAAATTGCAACGCTTGGAGACACCCGAAAAAAATAGCTCAGGTGAAAAGTGTGCTAAGCGATCCCCCCCTTGATCAACTCGGTATTCAATTTTAATGAGTTTCAATCAAATTGATTGGTAGAGAAAAAAAAGTTGTATATAAGCAACATTTTGAAGTGTTTTACAAAAATACTCATAACTTTGACAATTTCATGTTTTGTTTTATGTAAAGCAAAGTTCAATTTTAATAGTTCAAAAATCCAACTTTTTCTTAGTTCATTGTTAAAGAATAAATCAATAAATTACTGAGAAAATTCGGTAACAGAAGCTTGCAGAGTTCTAGATAAACATCGATGTCAGAATGTAACATAAATGTAAGACACGTAATCAACCAGATTTGCCAGATACGCAACCGATTCTTCCCTCAAAAACCGCCAAATCCCCGAAGCGAAGCGCTTTCACGCTTTGAACTGGGAATTAGCTAAAATCCGAGCAAAGCCGCACCCAAATATCCGCCAACGCAGCAACAGCAGCAGTCGCATTTCACCCGTATCTGCCACGCAACCGATCAAAGGAGAAATTCGTTTCCAACCACAAAACGCTAAACCGAAATCGGGCACCAGCTGTGAATTTAAATCGTTCCCTTAATCAGGAGACGAGGAGCAGCATCCTTACGATGAACGGGAACCGGCTAAACTGGAATCTGTGTCATCCGCGCGCTGCTCCAGTTAGAATCAACGCGCTTCCCAGAGAACGCATCTCGCAAAACCTCAACCGTGCACACACAGTCACACACCCGCACCCACAGCTGACACGGTGGAAGCTGGTAGTGAACTGTCGGGACGTTGGAACGAATTTGGATTCGAAGTCCGATAAGCTAATTCTACAACGAACAGGGTGAGAACAGCCGCACTGAGTTCGGCCTCCAACACTTTCAGGGCGGGCGTAGGCGAGAAACCGTAT
>JASCZW010010923.1:0-34232 GCA_034211315.2 Aedes japonicus | reverse complement strand
ACTGTGAAGCATTAGATCATGTAAAACTAATAACAATTCCACACAAAACAGTGACTTGCTGAAATAGTTCTTACAAGCTGAAAACTTTGCACACAATTTTTGTTGGGGCGTAGAATCTTTCATGCACTGAGTTGAACTTTTGTGATATAGCTCTGTTAACTATACTAATTCGCATCTTAAAGCTACATCACCATTTGTCAAGTGACCAGCCTAAGACGCGTTTCCCAGTCAGGCAAAATTGAGTTTATAAAACCCACCACCATTCTAGGATTTGCAGTCCAAATTTCTTCAGGTTGCATATAGTCTTGTACACAGCATCACGACACCAAAAGCAGATGTTCCGAGGATTTTCACGTTCCATGGTACAGAAACGACAGATATCATTCTGAACCTGGCCAATGTTTTCAAATGATATCTACTCAGGCAATGTCCGGTTACTAGGCCAGTATAGGTACAAAAGAACTCTCTTATTGAGCTCAGAAGCTTTTTACTAATTGTAACATTTGAAATTATAAACCTTTTTTCGCTTGAGAACGTTGTGGTGACCAACCAATTGGTCATCACCTTTTGCTCTTCCCAAGATTTTAATTCCATTTTTGGCACTGTATGATATGGACACAACATTATTGACAATGTATGGAATATCCTAGAACTTAACACGATTTACAATTTAGTTTTGTGACGCTCCATTTATGTGCATGACATTGAACAGAAATTCACACACCTTTTTTAAGCTGCGATGCAATACATTGATTGAGAGGATTTATGAGTTTTAAGCAATTCCCAATGGATCATCAAAGGGCCAGTGCAGTTCAAGTTTGTAATTTATTGAGCTCATTTTCCGGGGCGGAAATTTTCTGGAGCTGATTGGAACTAATTTGATGCACAACCTCTGTCCCCTTATGGGCGGTTCGATTTGTTCAACTGCGGCTTTAATCGAGCTACATGATAAATTCAATTTAGAAATTAGCTAATAACGACTGTTCAGAAAGTATAAGCTGTCTTATTTTTAACGGTCACTTTGAATATAATGAAATGTTTCAACAGGTTTTGGCTGCGCCCTTTTGTTTGCACGTTTTCTGAATGACATAACATCAAAAACCTACAAGCGAAAACCAGCGACTACCGTTCAGGATGTTGCGAAAAAACTAGGGACCTCGTCGAGTAACGTCATGCGTGCCAAAGAGAAAGGCTTGCGGGCTAAAAAACATACCGGAAACGAAAAAATCAGGAAACCCAAAACGAGGCCGCACGTCCGTCAAACCACCGGGCCCGCCAACTCTACGATTCGTTGTTGTGTAGAAATTCTGGGTGTATAATAGTGGACAGCGATGAAACGTATGTGAAACGCTAGATTACGAAACGCTTTTTTGACCGCGCCGTCCATACTGTAAGCGAAGACAAAGACAGCCCCGGAACGGAGAAGGCAACTTTTACCGAAAAAAATCGGTAAAGAAGGTTATAGTTTGGCAGGCAATATGCCAGTGCCGTAGTGAAAACATCTAGTCCGAACATCACAACCGGAGGACGATGAACACTCAGAAATACGTTAAGGAATGTCTCGCAGCGATTGATGCGTGATCAGGCAGCACGAAAGGTCAGATGTGATGTTTCAGCGGCGCTGGTGCAGCGATCATATCCATTACGCAACGGACATAAGAATGGTACAACCAAAAATGTATGTTTTCGTGCCGAAAGACATGAATCCGCCGAACTGCCCGGAGCGGCCAAAGCGAGACGACCTGGGCTTTAACCAAAGCGGAGCTTCGAAAATTATAAAATCAGCGGACAGCATCGAAATTTAAAGGTGTGGCCATGAGTCGGTCAAAATGGTGGGAAGTACCGCACTGTGCAGGAAGCTAATGGGTCATATTGTTCGAGGAAAAGTTAGGAGTCTTGGCTATGATTAAATATTTTTGATTAAACGAGTAAAATATCGTATACAACACAAATACAAATATGATTTTGCCAAATAAAA
The DNA here is from genome assembly GCA_034211315.2 of Aedes japonicus. Taxonomy (NCBI): domain Eukaryota; kingdom Metazoa; phylum Arthropoda; class Insecta; order Diptera; family Culicidae; genus Aedes; species Aedes japonicus. Next base: position 32,254 of record JASCZW010010923.1, on the reverse strand, counting down.
TTATCAAAACTAAAAAAAACATGACTTTTTTTGTTGTTTTTGAAACTGTGCTTATACTTTCTGGAACAGTCTGTAAATTCACAAATGCTATGAATTTTACACGAGACGCATTTGATGTTTACCAAAAAGTCGGAAACGTAAAGAAAGATTTCGTGTTAAATTGTATCTCTAAAGGGAAACTGACACATACGCAGTTCGTAGAAAGATGTGTTTGATTGAACTTATTTTCTCATCTCTTTAAACTCACTCTTACATGTAAGAATGCTTGCATGTGTGTCGGTCTCAGGGGGACAGAAATTTACACATGACATTTGGTAGTGTGCTTGAGCTTCATGAGTAGGAATAATTTCAATCCATGAAAAGCTGAAAAAGGGTAGATGGACAATTGTGTGTAAGTACAAAGAGACATAAGTGGCTATGATGATTTGTTTTGACGTATCACGAACAAAGAGTTTACGAAGAAAATTACCATTTATACGTTATTTATTTAAGTGAGAATAGCAGTGATCCGCAAAAACATTGTTTAATATTTACAGTATGTCTCACAATAAGTGTCATCTTTTTCAGTCTTGGTTTATTTCAAATGGCTAATTTTAACAACGGAATTGTTATAATCGTTTGAGTGTATTTTTGACAGCTTATCGCTGAAGGAAAATAAACGATTCCGTTTGTTTATATATATCTGCTACCAAACGACGAAGCTCATGTTTGAATCATTTTTAAGTTTTAATAAACTTATTGTAAGTAAATTTGCCTATAGTGCTCAAGATTGACAAAATAAATATGTGTGTGAGTGTGAGGAAAGAAAAGAGAGAGAGAGAGTGAGAGAGAGAGAGAAGGGGTATTTCTTTCAAATTTCTGATTTCCCGCATTTCTGCACTTTTTCCAAAAACCAGCATAACTTCCTCATTTTTCAACCGATTTTCACCATTGAGCCCTAATTTTCTTTGTTTTTCTTTGGCTTTAAGCTACATATGCAATTTATTTTTTTGTTGACGTTATTTTGGTATTAATCATATGTTTAGCACAGTTTTTTTCACAAATCTCCATAAAAATCTGAAAAATTATATAATATCCATAATTCGAAAACTGTTCTACTCTTAATTTTTTTGACGGCATTTTGAATTCTGCATAAATTTCACATTAGAAACATCAGTCGAGTAGTAAAATTTATCACTTTTGATTTATTTTGTACACTAGTGTATTTAACACGAAGGAGGTACCAGACGATCTGCCAGAACGAAGAACAGGATCAAATATGTGAGGGAGCGAATAAGACGTAATCCGGCCGTTACTGGCCGTAAATTGAAGCAAATAATTTCAAATGTCCCTGCTTCAATGAACAGGCTCCCTAGACATGATCTGGAATGCTAGCCGTACAAAGAAACAATGGGTTCACGGGTTGACGGAGCGTCAAAAGTAAGCCATGGTCCAAATAAGCAGAAATCTTTTGGTTTGGTTTGGTGACTGCGTGAATTTATTTTCGGATGCAAAACTCCTCTTCCTTCAGGACAGTCATAATCAACAAATTGATCGTGTGTATGACAAAAGTCTTGCCATTATTCCAAGAGATAAACTGGCTGTAGAACGCTATCAGAATGTATCGAAAATCGTGGTATCTGGCGCCGTTTCATGAAAAGGAAAACTTCCTCTTCTTTTCATAGAACGTTACTTAAAAATCAACTCTGAATATATTTACGACGATCAGGTTTTGAAGGATCATCACAGCACTACCGTACTGCGCAGAATACACCTATTGTTTCCAAAGGACTCAGCTCCAGCTCACAAGACAAAGACGACACGGCGTGGTGCGCAGAAGAATTTGTCCGATTTCATCACAAGCGAAGAATGGCTTGCATCTTCACATGATCTCAACCCACTACGAAAGGGTTTACTTTAGTTTACGAATTCAAAAAGCATTTGGTTGATATTTGGGATCAAATTCCTAAGGAAATTGTGCGCTTCAGCTGTGATGGGTTTACAAAGCGTTTGCGCAAAGCTTTCAAGGAAAAGACGAGTGATTCGAATTGAATTAATGTGGTTTAATTCTATAACATGTCTCTTTCAAATGAAAAATAAATGCTATGATTTGGTTGATTTGTGCTGCTGCAATCCCATTTTTATTTTAGTGACACCTATTGTGAGACATCTGTAAATGCACAGCACAGAAACCGACGAATGCAATTTTGGGGTGAAAGCTCAGGTGAAATATTATCTCTGACCGCCTATTATAGTTTGCAGTTTGACTGCAAACCAAACTGTAAAATCAATAGCCTCGGAATGTCAACCAGGAAATACCGGTACAATTGGAAACTCGGTAGTGGAATTGTAGATCTGCCGTTTCATCGTGAGCACACGTATGTCTCCGATAACTGACGGTCCGCGGGTTCGACATCGTTGCGCTGCAGGAGATGTCCATGGTGAAGGCGTTTCCAGAGCTGCGGCAATACTCGTAAACTGCTAACAGCCATCATTGTGATAAGAGTGATATGCAGAGGCACGTGATCGGTTGGTCAAGCGGAGGATCCAGGGTCGGTTCTTCAGCACAACGTAATCAACGTGAACAATCCACACTCCGGAAGCACTTGTGTTAAAAAAAAAGCGCATTTTACGCGCCCAAGCCATGACGCAAAGATCATCATGCTCACAGAAGGAGGAGTTCAGACCGACAATTGCATAGTTCGGCGCTCACCAGCTGACGGGCTGACAACAGCCTATGACTCATTTTGCCGCCTCCGAAAATATGACATTTCGTATTACCTACTTACAGCACAGACTCCTTTATCGCTACACAAGAAGATCCCAACAGCAGACAAAATCGAAAATCGACCACGAATCGCAAAATCGATTGACGGCACTTCTCAATATAATCGGTCAGAACTAGAGATGGACAATCCGCTCCAGGAATTCTTCCACTTTATCGATTTATTTCAGTAAGGAAATGACAATCAGCTCTTTGAAAAAGAACGCAGAATCGCTCACCAGTTCTCGCCATTCTCACTGCCCGTTTTGCTTTCTTGCACGGCGGGACAATTTGACTCAATTTTGAACCGTTTTTGACTCACTTTTGTCAAAATTGAGTCACTCAGATATGACTTGAATCAGATCGATGTTTTAGATATGTCGACTTGTCAGTCCCTAGTCACATTTACTCATATGAGTGAAACCACTTTGACGAAAGTGAGTCGAAACGGTTCAAATTGGTCAAATTATCCCGTCGTCGTGGCTGTGAGCTGAACAACTCATCGACTCTGTCAAATCTAAACGCCGAAGAAAAAAGAAGAGAGCCGTCTAAAGGAACTGAATTTAAAGGGCCTATATCCATTTTGCAAGCAAACGCTTCTGAGCCTTTTCCCCGTAAATCGCTGGCCAGCCACAAAAAACCAATACTATCAAATTCCCCCTACATTCTGATGGCATTGGTTTGTGTGGGTAGCCTGCAATTGGCTAGAAGGCTCAGAAGCGTTTGTTTACAAAATGTAGATAGGCCCTTTTCGATTGTCGGTCTTTATTTGTTCAATTTTTCCACATATCGACGAGCCGGCTGTCACTTTGCGAAGCACAACCGCACGCAATGCAAACAAGAGTGAGTTTCAAAATAGACGAATCTAGATCAGCGGGTTGGTGCTTAACGCCACCCAGGGATGCAATTCTCCTCGAGTGCAAGCAGGGTGCTTAGTGAAAAGGTACTCCGCGCATTGGCAAACGCAAAGCTCACCCGAGAGATTTTTGTTTTGTTTCCACTCTCTTCTAGATATCACAAGTTGAGTGACACCAAAGTGTCTGTCGTTTGACACCCTCACCACACAACAGGCCGGGTCGTGTGAGTGATCTCTGAGGAGCACCGGAGAGACCCAGAATCATTTCACCGGGGAGGCTCACCCTGGTGAAAGCCATCATTGTATATTTTTGTACCGCAACACTTGAGTTTGAAACGACATTTTTGCAATGTTACTGATCTCCGCAGCGTTCTACCTCTTTTAGAGCGTATCCAATCTACCCAGCAGTGGGATGTTGGGCAAAGGATGACGTCCATTGTTCGAGTACCACTGGACACATGCCCTTTTTGCTCAAATTTTCAAAACATCTGTTCAATGTCCTACCTGCCGCACACTGACGGAACTTTCAACACTTTCTCTTCATATCTATCATTCTAGTAAAAACATTAATGTGCACTCTTGGTGCATCATGGTGATGAGCGAACATCTCCTTCTACATCATATCCAAGCTTTTTTGCTTAGTTTATTACCAAGCTCTTAAACTTAGTGTTTTCGATGCACTTCTAAAAGTATTAAATTGAGAACTTTCGAAGCCAATCCTCAATGCATGAATTTGCATATTGTATGGCAAGCACAATTATACTCTTATACCCAAAGAAGTCGAGATTTTTTAGAATGCCACTGGACAGGGAATAGAATCCGCCGCCTCCAGATTGGTAGTTCGGTGCTATTACCGACTAGGCTATCTGATCAAACCTATTTTTTCCGAAAAAAAACTTCGGATTGTATTTCCTTGTGCCCGTGTTCCAGCTATTTTTTCTTAATGTTTAGATCAAATTTTCACTCACGTCAGTGCCAGTTGCAGTCGATGTCTTTCACTCTTCTTCGTTCACACTGCAGTGAGTGTGTGAACGCTCAGGCAACGAACTGATAATTCTCTCCCGTGCTGTATCGAACAATCTCTACAGTGGTGTCAGGAAAAAATCTCCGTAGAGACTGAGTCAGGTTCACCAAAAAGAGCTAGAAATGTACACCTGGGTGATTCTCCCCAGAGAAACCGCAACCCTGGCGCCGCCTAGTAAACTTTATGCTAAATTTAATCTGATCATTTGGCATGCAACCCATTTTCCAATGACTAACCAATAAAAACAAATCTGTGGCGCCATGTGTTACAGGTTCTTGCTACTTGATATCTTGAGGAAAGCCATGTTTTTACACAGTTAAATGAGATGTAGTCGACTATTTTGTTTCGTCTGTCTGCGGTTAAACTGCGCAAAACTAAACCTGGGACAGAATGCACCGTGGCATTATGTACATATATAAAAAGAAAAATGGCATTTTCTGCCTTATCTACTACACATGAAGGAAATGCAAGATTTGCCAGAAATTACTGGGATATTTCGTGTAAATTAAAGTTTAATATCGCCTAAATCGCGCCTATTGTATGAAAAATGTCTATCAATGTTGTATGGCGTATGAAACATTGCAAACAATCTCGTTGTTTACGCTTGCTTTGGTTTGGAGTCAAACTAGGGAAAATTTTACGCGCTTGTTAAAATTCATTATTTTTCTGTGTACGTCGACACGCTTTAGTACCCAATGAACAAGATTCGGTAATATAATAACATTTTGGTTAAATTCTACCCAAGAAGTTTGTGGTCAGGTTCAAACTTCCCATACTATAAACGGCGGGTAGCGAAGGTTTTCTTTCAATCGAGTTATTAGTACGAGACACCGAAGAAATCTGCACATTGTAGAAGAAATACGCGTATCTGTCAAATTAAATGGAAAATACTAATTTTTCTTCTTATTTCTAGTCATCGTTTTGATTTTGAAATAACATTTGACCTAAAGTGAAAACTTCGTAGTGCACCATACTCAATAACTTCTTCCTAAATTTCAGCTCTTGTTTCCTAGTAATTAACGATGTTGCTTAAACGGTGCAATTTTTATCATTCTCCCCTACGTAGCACGAATTTGTCGGAATTATTGGTTCAACGAGAAATGTGTACACTGAAATTTCACTTGACTACTAGTGGAAACACATGTTGATATTTTCCAATACTTAAATTAGTGACATTTACATATACATCATCTAAAAAAAGAAATTCTACTTGACTAATCATTTACATTTTACTGGACACATAAGATTCACTGCAGAGCATTTTCCACCTCCTGAATCACATGGAAGTTAAGTAAATTTCAAGTGGATCTTTTGACGGTTGGTGACGCGGTTGGTCAAAGCAACGATGGATCGAGTGATGTGTGTCGTCTGAGTACCAGGGATACTTTCGAGGCCCTTCAATCCCGGAGAGGGTTACGGCAAGTTGTTGAAAACAAAATTCATGAGGGGAAGAGCAAAGAAGACAATGTTAGCACCGTACAACGAATTCATGTATCTGGGCTCATTGGTGACCGCCGATAACGACACCAACGAGAAATACAAAGGCGCATTATGGCTGGCAATCGTGCCTACTTTGGACTCGAAGGACGCTTAAGATCGAACAAGTTCACCGAACTACAAAGTTGACCATCTACAGACATTAATTAGACCGGTAATTCTCTACGGCCACGAAACATGGACATTGCTGGTGGAGGACCAACGCGCCCTTGGAGTCTTTGAACGGAAGGTGCTGCGTACGATCTACGGCGGAGTGCAGATGGAAGACGGAACATGCAGGAGGCGGATGAACCACGAATTGCATCAGTTGCTGGGAGAACCATCGTTCACATCGCTAAAATCGATCGATTACGATGGGCTGGGCATGTCGTAAGAATGTCGGACGACAGCTCTGTTAAAATGGTGTTCGAAAACAAACCGACGGGTACAAGAAGAGGAGACGCACAACGAGCAAGGTGGGTCGATCAAGTTGAAGGCGACCTGTGGACTTTCCGCAGACAGTGAGGCTGGCGAGGTACAGCCATGGACCGATTACAACTTCTGTGTACGACAGAGGCCACACCAGCCTTAGCCTAATTGGTAAGATAAGTAAGGCGTCACCCCATGGGTTTGCATTGACTTTCGAACACAGGCCCCCGAAGCAGGCACGTTTGCTGGCCTTGGGCCACTCTTTAGTGGAATTTATTGTTTACATCCGCTGAAATGTGCAGTTGCAAGTGCGATCCCGATCAAGATGGTTAATAATCAGCAAACCGTTTGCGAAAGGATTTTGATCACCCACATGGAAAATCCTGGGTTGAACACATGACACATCCTGGGTTGAACATACATACATCTTCCAAAGCTTCGAGGTATGCCAGTAGCCCACAATCCAGGAGCAAAAAGCTTGCAAAACGCACACAAGAAAATTACGAGAGTGCGCTGATTGCTCATTTCAAGCGGAATTCGAACATTTCCACGCAGGACTTGGTCAAAACACTACGAATGAAAAAGACTGGGGACTACTTTACCGAATATAATTTATTACCACCGAGAGCGATATGTCCCTTTATCCGGAATGAAAACTGAAGTAAATGTATATAATGAACTACGGTGAAACTTTGTTTTCGATTCGATAACCATAGGTGACTTATGAGTCAATCAAAAGTATCGCGAAAATAATTATCGACTCACCCTTTATTCTCAACCGTTCAGGGATGATGACGACGGTGGTATACGTGGTGGCTTCTAACCCCTTGGGCTCCGACATCAATTCCAGTTGGTACCGTAGAGATTAAACTCCACTACCAAAAACACGTCTTTCTTCGGAAGGAAAAAAAAGTGGCGTTGGTCCCGGCCCGTTAGAGGATGGGTTCGATATGTAGGATTCAGGTCGCATTTTGGCATCGTCTCGTGACGAACCAGCCTCAGACAGAATTTCACGGAAAGACAAAAAAAATTTACGTACCCATTCGATAAGTTCAAAGATTAACAAAAAAAAAAACAATTGACTATCACTTTTTTTAAACACTATTTTAAAAAAAAACTTTTTTTGAGCGTTATAGTAGAACGATTGAGATTGGGAAACTAGGAGAATTTAAAATTAACACTTCATTTGATCACTTTAAAAAAAATTAAAAATAAAACCTTGAAACACTTTTTCAAATTTTCGCTAGTAAACGCGAGCAAATTCCTTTTAATTCTACTATGAGCTTATCTTTTGACAGATAGGCCTATTTCGTGCTACTTACAGACTTCTTCAGTGTCGAGTGCTCGACTTTGATATCTACGAAGATTTGTCAAAACATGCCACTTAATATTCGATATGTAGTGAAAATACGATCACCTTTTATATATTGATGGCAAAACTCATCTGCTAATCTGAAGTTTTCTCGGATTGAGTCCATCCTATTAAGCTGCCAATATTGTATGTAAACCTCGTACTACGTGTTAAAGGCTTAGGTTTATAAGTGAAGAGCTGGATTTGTTTCTTTTTTTTAATGGAAGCATTTTGTCTTGATTTTTCGATTAAGGATTTACATATTTAGTAGTGCTTACCACTGTTTTGCATACCGACCAAGGCAATCCTAAAACCCACCTGATCAAACAAAACAAAACATTTCGGACAACCCTAATCACCCCCGTTCTGATTGGAAACAAATGAATCTGAATCACAGCCACTGACCAATATGACCATCCGAAGAACAACCAACTGCAGAATCAGAGAATCGGACAATCTCAGTTGTCTTATTCTATTCCTATACAGAAGAATGACCATCTGTGTGAGGAACCTTAATTCACTTACCGTTTCTGCCGCCTTTTTCCTACCGCCCAGTAGTCAGAATGCCAGCATCATCAGTGTCCAAGCGCATCCTTCTCCAGCCTTCTCATCCCCGATCCCGAACAGAGCTGACCGACGAATGGCTAGTAACTGCTACTTGACAAGCTGCTACTGCTAGGAGCATGTTCATCTTTTTCATCATCATTCGGTGCGATTCTCGGAAATCCATGGATTCAAACCGTTCCAATGGGTTCCTCTCGGTATGTGTATCTCCTCAGTCGGTATGAGCATAAATGATTAATGGTCACATATTATTCTTTAATTACTCACTTTTGTCTATGAGTCCGATGTCTGCAGAGGAAAATTACAGCGCAGTTGGATCCCCCGTTCGGTGTCTTTCCTTCCGGTTTGAACGAGTGGGTGGTGATTGTGCAGGGACATTCATTTTGAAAATGCGTCAGACGGTACAAGTACCACTAGGAGAATGGCTGTGACTGACAGGAACATTTCGGAAGAAGATAAAATTGCTGGCCGGTAACTGTGTAATCAAGATTTCCTGCAGGATATTAAACTTCCATTTGATGATGAAATGATCTTTGAATTGTTAAGCACGCGAGAGAAGAGAGTGAGTACTAAAATACAAATTGTTCCTTTTATTGGGTTCTTTATCGCCAACTTTTTACCGTATGGACACTGTTGTTCTCATTTATATTCTTCCCATAAAACATTGGAGATTACGAACGTTTAATGGCTTTACAAGGCCCACTTTAGCTCTCTCACCAAACGAAGGCCCATCAGCCGGTAATGAGCAGGAAAAATGCTCCAGCATTCCTCTATGTGCTGGACGTCATCGTCGTTGATGGCCGCCGTTCCCTCGGGAGCCAAGCGAGCTAAGCTTAAACCTCATCCCGGCGAGAGACTAAGCAAGACTAATTAGCTTCTCTAGTTTTTCATTCCCGTTTCTTCAGAGTCTTTTTTTTTTATTGTTACTACCCGATGAGTGTACTTTCAAAACAAATAGTTGCACCGAGAGACGAAAAATAGCGTTTAATTATTTCTTAATTGTGCTTCATAAATTATGCAAGAATTTTAGCATCGATCAAGTGAGACCGGGAGAAGGAGGAAAAGTTCAATGCGTGCGCTGCATCAATGGGATGGATGCAACGGGATTTGCGAAGTTTCTACACAGCCTCTTGAGTCAAACCCAAGGGAAGCCTGGAAATGAGATCGTGGGTAATCGTTTGTCATTTGTTTCGGAAAACTGCCGGAAGGTGCTGGTTTGCAAGGCTGAAAAGTAGCGCAGTGAGGGCGCTATCTTTTTATTTGAAGGAAAAGAAATCAGGAAACAGGAGAGTAATCTGTACCTCGAGATATAGTATGATTTCAACAGGTACAAGTAGTGTGAAAGTACACACGTGCTGTGTAAGGTACACCGGGGCAAGTTGAAATTGAAGGCATGTCTACAATGAACCAAGAAAAATAGCAAAAATTATAATAGTGCCATATATTTTTTTTAGTTTTTTTTCTTCCTCTATCATCGAGATTTTCAGCCCTGGACTGGTTCATCTCCCGTCATAGTGATGATGATGATGATGATGATGATGATGATGATGATGATGATGATGATGATGATGATGATGATGATGATGATGATGATGCTGATGATGCTGATGATGATGATGATGATGATGATGATGATGATGATGATGATGATGATGATGATGATGATGATGATGATGATGATGATGATGATGATGATGATGATGATGATGATGATGATGATGATGATGATGATGATGATGATGATGTAATACTACTATCTATTGTAGCAAGGTAACTTTCCATAGTTTCCATAAGCAAGTTCACACCAGCAGCATTAGAATGTAGCCCTCGATTAACAGAATAAACCCAATAGATTAGGTCGAAGAGCCTGCCCTCGTTTCGCGAAATGTTAATAATATGGGGTGTTCTGATGATCCCTCCCTTTTTCCGATATTTATATATGAGGCCGTGGATATTCAGTATATTTTGTAGTGGTCATTGAATTGCTTACCTTGTGTTAGATAATTTGGTTGAAAGAAAAATTTGTTAGGGTTGATACGGTTGTGTCGTCTCGGTGTTTCTGCTTCTGAAGAGTTGACTTTAGGATGTCATATGGTATTGCTTGCGGTCATAAGATAAGCAAGAGAACAGGGGGGGGATGCATTAATGATTGGTAACAGGCTATGCGCATGTGAGATTTTCATGGTGATATTCTCACAACGGCCGTTCAGAATGGTTCGACGGATGCATATGAGAGATCATTCCCGATGGGTTTTCACTTGTTTACTCAATTCCATCATGTTTGGTTATAGAAGGCAAGAAACGTTCTACTACGTGCTTCATTTGAGAATATCAGGGCAATGATCCCCATCGCATCTTCAAGTGATCATTACAAGCTGTCCACTTGGTTCAGACACTTTTGAATGTTGATGTGGCAGCCGATTTACATTCCATACCCCTTTCTGAACCGAAGGGCAAGGCCTTCACTTTTAAGTGAACAATATTAACCTCTACTCACCCAAGTGATAGCTCCAATACAGTGGGCTGAAAGGCACAAAACTTCTTCCGGTTAAATCTCTCCCTATCGGAACTGTTCGAACCGGCATCATAGTACTGCTTTCTCTTCAGACTCAGCTCTAGGTGGCATTTGGCCTTTTTCAACAAACGGAAGTTGCATTGGCTTTTTCCTGTCGAGGAACCTTCTCGTCCTTCGGTTGTTGCTGTTGTGTCGCTGCTGGAAGGTTGTTTTCGGAGTACAAGTGTTCTCCACCGCGCTACCATGGGCGTCAAACGTTTAGAACAGTGTAGGTTCTATCACACACATCTCTAATGCGGTGTGAGATATACTTCTACATCTATTCCCGGGATTATTAAACGCTTTTCCAAAGTAATTTTTAACGAAGAGCAAAAAAGTAGCGACCTTGCGCTGCGACCTGGTTCGTCTCCCGTCGTAGTCACGCAAATTCCATGTTGAGTATTTTCGTAACTTGTCCGGGGGTGAGATTCGGACTCGTGACTTTGGCGTGAGAGGTATGGATGTTAACCACTACGCCAGGATCGCCTCCATATAATGGTATTTATTTTTTTACTAGGAGAATGCTCTGTAATCTTTCTTCGATTATCATATGATATATTCGCTGTATGAACCAAACTGATTTGTAACATCCAGCCAGGTTTTTCAAACACCATACATAAGTCCAATGGTTAACCTTAGGGCCTGTTTATTAATCACGTAGACTCATTTTTGAAAATATTTGACTTTTCTCCATACAGATTTTTGAATTTTTTTTATGGAACGTAGACTTTGGTCATAGTTGGTAAACAGAAAACAATAATTAATTTAAAAAAAAAACGCGTAGGATTTTCCTTCGTTAAATTCAAAGCTGAAAGAGGCGTAAATAACCAAATTGTTTTCAATCTTTCATGCGCCATACAACAATGTTTGCAATCTTGTATACAAAATTCTAGATACAGGCGTTGTCTGGCTAAAATTTACATGAAATCTCCCATTATTTTCTGCCAAATCTAGCATTCCCATATTATCTGTGTTTAGGGTATACAGTTTCACAAAAATTCAGCCTTAGGGCACGCAGTTTGAAAAAAGCATGTAATTTTCTGTGTTGTTTAATGAGAACAGAAAGGAAACGCCAGATTTGGCCGAAATCAAGAGGATATTAGATTTTAATTTAAACCAAATAACTCCTAAATCTAGTCTGTTGTATGAAAGATTGCAAACATTTTTGTATCGCGCATGCAAGATTGCAAACAATTTCATAAGTGACGGACTTGTTCCGTGCTACAACCTACCCCGCAGTGGGATGTTAGGCAAAGGATGACGTCCACGGTTCGAGTACCACTGGACACATGCCCTTTTGCTCAACTTTCAAACATCTGTTTGATTTCCTACCTGCCGCACTCTGACAGAACTTTCAATACTTTCTCGTCATATCTATCATTCTAGCAAAAAACATAATTGTGCACTCTTGGTGCCTCATGGTGATGAGAGAACATTCTACAGTATTTTCCATTTAACTCCAACTTCCTTTGTTTATCTTGACAGATACGCGTATTTCGTCTACAATGTGCAGAGTTCTTCAGTGTCTTGTACTAATTATTCGATAAATACTAATTTTTCTTCTAATTTCTAGTTATTCGAAGATGCTTTACGATTTCTATTTATTTTATATATGGCGAAGGAAAACCCGAGAAAGAGAAAATTGTGAAATCTCTTCTTTCGTAGGCACAAAACCTTCACGTCTTTTCACTACCCATTCAATATAGTTAGCATTTGATGATGATATTACAGGAATCAGAGATTTTTAGTGATGCAAGAAACATATAATAAATGGTTAATATTATGAAAACGAAAAGAAGAGAACAATAATGTTATGAAAAAAAATAGACTTTGAATTAAGCTGGAGACGTATTTCCCATTCATCTCTTATCGTTATCGTTTGATAAGAGCATTGTACTGTCTGAGAGAGAAATAAATAAATGATGACTTTGATAAAATGGCACATTACTTCAACAGCATACAAATCGATAGCCTTTGGAGAAAAAAGTCGTCTACATCATCTATGGTCATCCGGATTCACAAAAAGTGGTTTACCTGAAGTATAATAATTACGTCACGCAAAAAATGACTTTGTCACGTTTTTTATGAACCTTCAAATTTTTTTGTATGGATCGTCATGTTTTCCCAAAATCCCCCCCTACCCCCTTACTGCGTGCCATAATTAATGGACCTTCCCTATCCAGCAACAAACGGAATGTCAAATATTAATGCTGGGAACGATTTTTGACTTAGTCATAGTTCGTTGAGTAGCTAAGTATACCAGAGCAGAAGAAAATACCTGAGAGGTACTATTTTGGTATTGTTTAACCTCAATTTGGTATTTGCATTACATTGTGGGACCATTTTTATGGTCTTATCTTCAGGTATTATACCTCTTATGCTTTTAAATTCCAAAGCCAGTTATCGGGTTGTAGGATATGGTTACCTACTGCTCTCAGTAAGAGACAGAACAAAACGCGGAAAAATTCGATTCAAACCAAACATATTTGGTTTATAATTTACCCCATCAACCATCAACCCTCTAAGCCACGAACATGAGTGAACATGGTTGCAGAAAACCAACCGCTACTCGAAAAGTTGAAGGGAAGTTACTATGTGGCAATTTCGTTAAAAATGAAGCCTTCAAATCAAGGAACATAATCTGGAATGCAATCCTATGTTCAGAGCGATCCGAGCTTTGGAACTCTTCAACCGCTTCAATATCATTTTGAATTTCAGTGATTTTTTTTCCATAATTCATCAATTGAATAAATTTTTACTTGCATTTGATGTATTATCGTAATCGTCATTGAGCGATTTTATGAGGAAAGCAAAACTGAGAATATCAGATCGACGTCTGATTAGGATTTTCAGCCAGAGTATACCACACATTCGAACATAGTACGATAACAATATAAACAGCAACGAATATTTTGTTACAAATATAAAATAAACGCCTAGCAAAGTTTACAAATTCAAATTGAAATAAAAGAAATACGAGCAAAAAACTGTGTTCTTAGGTCCCATTCTAGGAAAAGATATAAAAACTGTTATAAAATGATAGGGTAGATGTATTATAAATCGCCACTGTGAAACATTTAGCATTTCTGAGCATATAATTTGGTTTGTGGCTCAGACTATTGAATAATTCGACACATATTAGTGCCCGGCAGTCGTGTTTGCACCGGTCTTGAATAAAATTCGTTGCTTTAATTGATAAATTATGTATCCTCAAACCGAGCCTGGGTACCACCTAATTTTTCAACTCATTGAAAAACAAGCACATATGGATGTTGTCGGAAAATCACTAAATCCAACGATTTGCATATTCAGATCATTCACCGCATCTCTAAAGTAGTCCAACCTTGATGATTCCAGCAATTATGTATGGCTAAATGACTACTTTTGTATGATTTTTGGCTCATTTAAAGGTGGCGATATATAACACACTAAATACAACGATTTCAATTATCATGATGGTGAAATCCCTTTGTGCGTTTTCAAATCCCAAATGGTGTTAATCTTCGTACCCCTAACCAAGCTGTCAAAATTTGTAAACAAAAACTACTAGAGTTGCGTTTTGTGTTGCACCATACCGCTCGAGAAAATGGTAATACTTCTTGAAATTATTATGAAAAACTCGTTAATTTAACGTTTATTTTATAATAAACAGGCACAGAGACCACAGGAATACGGAAGTTCGAATTCCGTGGCCGAACTAGCTGCTGCATGATGATCAAATACAGCGCAAGGAGATGAGTGCCAAAAAGCTGCCAACCACTATGGAATTCCTCGATCAACAATCCGATCCAGACTTGTGCTTCTGAAGAAGCACAAACCGTGTTCCGTCCAGGATCAACTACGGTTTTGACGCAGGACGAAGAGACGGAATTGGAAGAATGGGTGTACGATATGCAGAGCCGAGCGTTTCCCGTTACCAAGGAGATGCTGCTGAGTAATGTGAAGAATTTTTTGGATGCGAACCCCAGAGAACACAAATTTCCTCAAAATATGACAGGTAAAACGTTCAATTTTTGTCTTTTAAGTGCTGTTAGTATTTTAAGAACTTTCGATTTTCATCAAGGTCGAACATGGGTGAAACTGTACTTAAGACGACTTCCAAAGATGTCGTTGCGGACCCCGGAATTCGTTACGAAGGCCAGTGCGACTGTCTCTCTTTCCTGGTACGATAAAATAGAACATTTCCTGACCATGGAAGGGTTCATGGAAATTCTTCAAGATCCGCGACGCATAATAAATGGAAATGAGACTTCGTTTCAATTGAACCCAGAAAACAAAATTGTCTTCGCTTTGCGTGTAAGCCTACGACGTCGAGAGAACTTCTGGTAAGCTCAACATAACAACCATGTTTTCGTTTTTCGCTTCCGGAGAAGCCATCCCTCGTGTTGCAAGATTGCCTGCGTAATTCGGTAACCGTAAAACCATCAAAAACGGCTTCCGAGCATCTGGACTATACCCATGGGATCGGAATGCCATTGATCCATCTAAGTGCTTGGGAAAGTCTACCGTTCGCGAGGATCCTGAAGAACCGTTATTTGAGCCTGGTGATGTTGAACCGACTCGGAACCTCTGCACAACTCATAAATGCGAAGAGGGCACTCGAAGAATGCGCGGCAGCTATTGGTGAGACAAGAGTGAAAAAGTACAAGTCACAGTTCGTTTGTTTGAATAATGAGGAATATGCAGCGTTGTTCAAAATATTTTCAACGTTGGAACAAAACTACCCAGATGTATTCAAAATCATGGAGGATAACGTACCTGAAAATGATCCGGTGTTTGATTTTGTTTATGCTGATATTAACAATGGAACGCCAGATGGGAATGGAGTAGCTGATGGGTTCGAATCCACCCCGGAAGAACCGTCGAAGATGGTTGCTGATGCTGCGAATCCTGGCCCTTCCAGAACCTCAGGTATGAAAGGAGCAGCTGACGGATTGCAGGCTACCCCGGAAGAACCGTCGAAGATGGTTCCTGAAACTGCGAAACTTGGCCCTTGCAGAACCCCATTGAAGGATTTCCTGAATACACCACCAACGCCAAAACGGACAGCTAAACGAGAATACAAATCCAAACGCTATCACGTGCAGACTTCGGATGAATTCATACAGGAATTTGAGCAGAAGGAAGAAGACAAAAGGCGCGCCGAGGACGAAAAAGAGAATCGTAAGGTTATCCAAATGCAACGGAAGGTAGAAGCAGAAGCAAAAAAGAACAAGAAACAAGAGAAGAAGTTGAAGCAAGATATGAAGGATAAAGCTCGCAAGAAGAAGGCTTGAATAGCATCGAGATGAGCTCATGTTTATTATCCCGCATTTGATATATTTTCATTCATATATTATCATGAATTGTTATAACTGAGTTATAATTAAAAGTTAAAATCGATTCTGGACTATTATTTTATAATTTATTCTCTTTTTTGTACAAGTTTAATGCTTGTTTGCTATTCTTTAAATATATTGATTTGGGGTGGCGAAAATTGACTCCCAGGAGTGGCGAAAATTAAAAACAGGTGGCGATAATTAGAACAAATACGCACTTTAAAATAAACATAATTTTTATCGAATAGTTACAATTTAATATTGAAACTCAAAGGAATACGCATAACAAAGGTTTGCTTTGTATAATGTATTGCTTTTTTTCGAAGTTTTCACAAAATCCTTTATGTTATAATCAAACATCGGCAAATATTCGTTTGGGGTTGCGAAATATAGTACTTTTACCCTAGGTAGATTGAAGTTAAAATTCTTCAAAAAAGTTTCATTTAATAAAATTATATACAATTCTGTCCTCAAAAGGACATGAATAAAAAGTTAGAATTTTTATTATGAACATAATAGGACCACCCTAGTCACCACTAAAACCAAAAGGTAGATCTAAGTTTTATTATTAAATCTTACAAAATCATCATAGGGTAGGGAATCCAGGGAGCCTAGTTGTTAGGAAAAAGGTCTAAAACTCCTATATTTGCCGAATTATTTCAATTTAAATTATACAATCATAATAAGCTCTATCTATTGGGTTAATAATTCAATGTAGAAATCACGATTGATTACCAATTTGTTACTGCAATTTTGAAAAATTTAAACGCATCTTCTAGAACACCAACCGTTTCCTACACTGCCATGAGAAGTTTGCTCAAATTTTTGCCTTTAGGAAATCTGTTTGCATTTGTCTAAAAGTGGCCAATGCCGGAAGGATATGTTCATCAGTTCCTTCTCTCCACATCTGGGCAGCATTTGCCATGTGAAGATCGCGTGACAAACTAAAAGTTTGGTTGTATGCGTCTGTCTCATAGCCATCTGAGTTGACGAGTATTTGATCATAGCAATCTACATTTTTTGGTTAGTCTGCTGCCGGGGCTGGGAGATAGGTAGAACGAAGGAGTACACAGTGGAGGAAGAATCTGATGAAAACTAAGTAAAAAATCTGTAACTTTGTCGCTTTTAAGCGCGGCCTGTAAACAAGTCCATCCGCATGGAGATTGTCTGGGAAATCGAATGGAACTGGTTTCAATCACAGGATATAGCTTGTGATGTTATAGAGCTGACTTTATCTCACTTCCCTATATATTCTTGAATAATTTATAGACATCTTTGCACGGGGTGGCTCAAGATCAACCAAATAGTGCAAAATTAGTCCATGTGAAATTTCACTGGAGAATCTGATTGGGTTTTCAACCACCGCACAGCTCTGTGAACGAAGATATGGCTCTGGTTTTACCCCACCTCCCCTTGTATTTTTGAATAGTTTATAGATATCTTTGCTCGGAGTGGCTCAAGATCAACCAAATAAGGCTTCCTCTCTGCAAAATTTTCAGTCTGAAAAATCGAATAGAAGTTATTCCATCTACCGCACAGCTCTGTGAACAAAGACATGGCATTTTACCCCACTTCCCCTTATGTTATTGAAAAATTTATAGATATCTTTGCTCGGAGTCGCTCAAGATCAACAAAATAGGACTAGTTCAATATGAAATTTCTCGGAAAATCGAATAGAGGTTGTTTCAACCACCTGTGAACGAAGATATGGCTGACTTTACCCCATTTCCCTTTTATTTTTAAATAATTTATAGATATCTTTGCACGGTCACGCTCAAGATCAACAAAATAGTGCGAAACCCATGTGAATTTTCCGCTTCCCTTTATATTCTTGATTAGTTAATATATATCTTTGGAGTGGTTTAAGTGGCTAAGCCTGGAAACTTTATTCCATGGCTATGCAATTTTCTGAGTCTTATGCTCGTTGTTGAAGGTATGGGTTGCCATTAGTTTTTAAAGAATATCTGGCATGTACCAAATAAAAAATCTGCCAAAATATGGCAATACACGGAAATGTAAAAATCTGAACTAACAATTGAAAAGGGTCCAAGAGATTTTATAAATGTTGATAGGCCCTATACAAATATTTTCCCAAAATGACTCATTTCTTGACCCGTATATTCGCATATTTCAGTAACACACAAGCGTGGAATTACACTATTTGACCAATGCCAAATGTTTGATAATTATTTAACCACATGTTTGACGTATTACCTATTTGCACAAAATAGCTACGAATCGTTGTCATTGAACGTGAACTACACACGACATAGTTGCATTTGTTATTTTGCGGACTCCAGCTTCAATATGACAAAGTGACATGAGTGCGCAAACGAATCAACAAAATAAATTAATTTGTTATTTTCACCACTGAAAATAATATGAGCACATGAAAAAGACTGGATATAAAATAAGCAGTCACGCAAATCACTTAACGCTTTAGTGGAGTGGGATTGAACGACGCTTTTTAATTTCAAAAAGTCTGGTATTTTGCAGGGTTTCTCTTTTTGTCTTTTGGTCGATAAAAAGACTGGAAGCGTCAGATAATTCTGGCATAATGGCACCCCTGGTTCCGATAGATCAGAAATAAGTAGACGGATTAACGTCTAAATATTGGCAGCTTAAATTATAGATTACATACAGCATCATCAAATGCCCCAGATTCCAAATAAACTGCTTAGAAGCCGCCCCGTACCCTTTGTCTAATGGTTTTAGAATTATCAATTTTTATCGCGTAATTTGGCTATTCGTTCCAAATTCGTTCTTACTCCTATTAGGACGTCTGGAAAGGCTGTTAGGATGATTTTACCAATCATTTTGTGAATGTCTAAAGCCATTACTATTAAGTCGGAACCTGCATTCCATTTTTCTTCTAAAATACAGCGTGTTGCAAACATGTGATCTACGAAAGACCGTTTACTCAAGAAACCTACCCAGTGGGATCCTTAAGGTCAAGTACCTCTGATTAAGTTGCCTAAAATTCAACTAGTGTAGATTTTGTAACCCGTACTAGCTAACACAATGTCTCTGAATCTCATTAGATTTCTCGACAACCGGAAAAAGACAATAGTGAAATGTTCGAAACATTCAGCGAAACTCAGTGATTCGGATCACACAGTCCTATGATCGGTTACCAAAATCCAGCAGCATTCATCGGAATTCGAGAACGGATTATTTCAGTAAATCACCTGTTAGTTGTCATAGACTAGGACAGATTTCCACTCCTGACACCATCAAATCTACCCACATCCACTCACACTGACGGAAGAAATTTAATAAAAGCAACCTGTCCGGGTAGTGTTATCATTTTTCACCGTAGGAAAATTCACCCGGCATCTTCTACCTACCCCTGCAACAACTCACTTTCACACTTAATTTATTTTTCCGTCGCCCTTCGGAGCAACACCGGATGTCGGCTGAGCTGCTTCAGGGCCGTTTGTCGCATCTTCGGTGTACGGTTTTAAATTCCGTTGCATCGTTGAAGCCCATCCGGAGCTTCGGGAAAAGTTTTCCCCCTTGTGTGGTCTTCGTTTCGAAAGACCAGCAGTAGCAGCAACTCAAGATGACAAACGGCTAAAATATTCAAATCATGTCCGAAGTGTCGACTTGGTCGGTGTTTTCTATACCGCAAAAGACTTTCTGGGAATGTATTTCCTTTTTTGAACAATGATGAAAGGTGGGTGGTCATCCTGATTGAAGCGGATCCTGGTGCGAGGTGTGGGTAATAGAGTGACAACTTCTTTCATTATCAGAAAGTCAAATAGAATAAACGACAGAACAGAAAAGTGAAAGTGATCGCCGTCCGCAAATAGACGAACGAGAGTTCTCGCCACGTTTGGTATCGAAATTGTGTGTGGTTCTTGCCGGGCCGACTTGGCCTTGATAGGGGGCAGCACTGGAATATTAAGCAGGTTCTGCGACCAACCCAACAAATGGAATCCAAACAAGACCCTGATCTACCCGCCAATACACTCACACTTCCTGGGTGATGGTGGCTTTGAATATTCATCAGTCTTCGGCAGAGGCAGCGTGAAAACCGAATCCCTTTAGATGAATAAATTATTTTTTAATAAAAAATAACAATCAGCATTTTTAATCATTCCGTTCAACAAACCGCGCCGAATTGTGTTAAAACGGTATGAAATGGGAAAGATGATTGTGTTTTTTTCCTCTGTTCCGATGGGCCGACGGCAGGTGCGGGAGGAATACAAATTCGATTAATTTGCCAAGTGAGTCGAACCAATTTCCCAATGAATCTCGGAATTGGAGCAAAAGAAGCGTTCATGGATATTTTTTTTTCAAATAATCGGTATTGTTCCATTTTGGCGCTCAGATTGGTGGAAAATTAATGCATTTGGGGCTGATTTATAATTCAACATTGTAATGTTTGTGGCCGATGCATGCAAATTATGGGAATGTTAATTTTGGTTTTGGAGGTTGAGGCGATTAGTGTTTTGCATGCTGAATTCATTAAAGGTTGTGAAAAGGTCAATTTTTTTTTCGGATGAATCTCGGCACATACCTAGGATTGAAATCTATGCAAACAATGAAATGGAAACAGAGAGGTGTGATAGAAAGTTTTGTCAAAGACTGTAAATTTGGCCCAACTTTCAATGAAATAAAGAAACCCCATTTGGCAACCTACTGTCTTGCTGCTGTAAATTATCTCTTAGATGCATATCAAAATATTGAAAACGATAGCAGTGAGTATTGAAGCGAGTTTGGATTTCAGTTCCTCAACAGCATCAGCTGCTATCGATGTTTTGACTTTCACTTGAACCTCTTGCTGAACCTAATTACCATAACATCGACGCTTCATGGGGCATTGGTAACGAGGTGTGATTCCTCCGTTTATTAAGATTAGATATCTTTAATGAGCTTTTGCCGGTGCATGATACCACGTGATCATTTAGATGCTTTTCTGGAAACATATTTTCAATTGTTAAATGCTCATTTTATGTTGATGCTTTTCTCTACATACGAGCGTAGAGTTACGTTTGTTTAGTTCAATAAACATGGTTTAGGGAGTACTATTATCGTCGTACGTCTTATCAAATTCGATTCGATGCAGTCAGAGTGTCACGTGCTTTTCGCGATTATTTACATTTCATTCGAATTTGTTTTCTGGTGCGTTTGACCAAAAATGGGCTCTGCAATTTACTCAGTAGACTCTACCATTGAGACGATAATGTGGACCTGCGTCCGATGTGATAGCACATTTCATGTCGCTTACGTTGAACCCTCTACGATAGATAAGACAAGAGGAGATAGGTATTGATGTACATCCTATATGTAGTTGCAGTTCGTGTCTAACCCTAATCACAACACATTTCGAGTTTAAATTTATGGTTAAGGATCAGGCGAATCTAGCTTAAAAATATCGACAAACGTAAATAAAGAGTTTCTGTTGCCAATTTTGCTATTATAAAGCTCTACATCACTTTAATACTCGATGGAGCAACTTAAGAATCCAACAAAAATTTAACCAAGGTGTTAAAAACTTTGATGTCGGGAAAGTTTAAACGAAGAAATAAAACGTAGAATAAACATAGAAATAAATACATTGCTCATGGTGGTTATAATTTCTCCTTAAAAATGTTGCTTAAAAATTTAGCCACACCCAAAATAAAAAGGCAAGATTGTAATGCAATTTCGCATGATTTGGTTTCATTTCTCGTTATGGATCGTAACTTGGAGAAAAAATGCAACATTGGTCGTGGGCAAAAAAGCAACACATCGATTCGCTTAGAAAAATTCAATGTGTGCGTGAGGTTGTGCTTGATTAGTAGTAGTAAATTCAATGGCCCACAAAAAAAAAGATCTCGATCCGCTACCACCGAGAATCGAACCGCGACCGTCAGCATGACGGCTCCTTATTGTAACCATCCAGTCACCATAACAAGTTAGGGTGATCGGAATAAAAGTCCTACAGTTGCTTCGGTTGTCGAGGCACACAACGTTACAACAATGAAGCCAATATCGGTCGCACACACTCACATGGCTTCGTTTATTTCATAAAACGCATGGTGACCTGAGAGGGAGATGGGAGTGTGATGACGAGTGAATATAAAAATAGAACACTTGACAGCGGAATAGCAACAGTGGCAAATTGCGTAGCCGCGTTCTGTGCCATTGTCTCACCCATATTGAGAAGTTGGTGACGGTTGAACAAAAACCCAACGGTTGCTGCGAATATCGAGGCACTAGGCACACAGTGATAACCGCTTGCACACACTTGCATGGCTTTGTTTATACCATAAAAAGCTTTGTGGATCATGATGGGCAAAATTGCCTTATCAGAATCATGCGGATTTCTCAAGATATGATTGCAAAAACTGCAGTTGCATTTTTTGCTACAATTTCAACTTTTGGGTGCAGGAAATGTGTGGGGTCATGTTTTTGTTCTGTTTTTGCTGATAATTGCTGATAATGATGAAGCTGATGACCGATTTGATGTGGGGATCTACTTTAGATTAATTCACTGATGGTACGAAATTGCGACTAACCTCTCTACACCCAAAAGTTGAAAAGGTGGCAAAAAATGCAATTGCAATTTTTGCAACCAAATCTTGAGAAATCCGCATGATTTAGAAAAGACCATTTTGCCCATCACGATCCACAAAGCGTTTTATGGTATAAACGAAGCCATGCAAGTGTGTGCAAGCGGTTGGCAGCACACAGATTCCTCGAAACAAATTTATCGCTGTGTGCTTAGTGCCTCGACAGTCGAAGCAACCGCTGGATCTTTGTTCAACAGTCAACAACTTTTCAATATGGGTGAGACAATACCACAGAATGCGTTGCGCTCGTGACCACTGTTGGAATTCCGCTGTCTAGTGTTCTATTTTTATTTTCACTCGTCATCGCACTCCGATATCCCTTTCTTCGAGTTCGCCCTTCTTTATGAAATACACGAAGCTATGCAAGTGTGTGTGAGAGACATTTGCTTCATTGCTGTATCGCCGAGTGCCTCAACAATCGAAGCAACTGTTGGCCTTTTATTCCACTACTTTCACCTAGTTAAAATGGCTGAATGGTTACGATCTAGATCCATGACGCAGACGGCCTCGGTTCGAATCTCGATTACGCGAATCGCGTTCGTTTTTTTGTGAGACATTGAATTTCCGGACTCCAATCTTATACTCAACACTAATACACTGTACAACCTCACTCACACATTGAATTTTTCAATGCGAATTGATGTGTTGCTTTTTTGCCCACGACCAATGTTGCCTTTTTTCTCCAAGTTACGATCCATTACGAGAAATGATACCAAATCATGCGATAATGCATTACAATCTTGCTTTTTATTTTGGGTATACGAGTATCTAAAACATCCATTAACTTAATTTACATTTGATGATTAACTATACCTACTCACGAAGAAATCTTTTCCTGTGAAGTGGAAACAGCAGGTCTTGCTCTCCTTTAAGCTTAAAAAAGTTGCGTTACTTTGAAAATAATTTGTGGCTGCTTCCGGGAGCGGTAAACATATTGGTTTAATCTCATGTTTTGAAACCTGGAACATTACATCGAGCCGATTTCTTATCGTCGAAAAAAAACGAATGACTTACATTTAGATACCTACTATACCACTATTTTACCATTTCGTAGCAAGAACTGTTTTTCAACTGTTTTTTGTCTCATTTTTATCTCTAATGCGCTTTTTTTGTGCTTGTGAAAGTAATTTTACTGAAAATGTTTACAAAACTCATTGCCTATTGACATTAATTATGGTTTAATCATCACATGCACATGAGTGACATTTTAGTATCGTTAGAACGTGCCAGGTAACAATTAGGCTCGATGATTTTTTCGTACTGCAAACTCCACCCCGGACCACAGAAGTTGGACATCGTGAGTTGGACAATTTGTGCTTGTAGTACAAGGCCGATTCGGTATTTACAACATCCTCTCCCTCTTGGGAGAATACTGGTGCATTAACCATAGCACTTTAATGTAGGGAATATGACAGGCTAGGTGAAATTATGAAAATAAATCAAAATGCATAACATCAGTTGTTTCAGTGTAATTCAGACTCCAACGATAGAATCAGGGTGCCGTTACTTTTTATGTGGTAGGTACATAGAGTGACCGAAGCAAGTGTAGTGAATTCTTAGTGTTCCATCCCGAATGTGTCAGAGACACTGACTTTTATACCAGGAGTGATTTTAGTATTGCATGGTAATACTTATGTACCACATAGAAAATCATCGAAGGTCATCGAAGCGGTGACGTCAATCTCCTTGTATATTTTCTGTTTCCCTGAAGGAAGAGATCAAAATTTTGCTTTTTTTCCCAATAATTTCCCGCTGTTCACTTGACTACAGTTAGAATGACCAAACCATTCATTTTTTTTGCATAAAAGTTAGTAAAGGTTCCCGTTGAATACGCTCCTAAAATGCTTTTCAAGTGTTTCTTTTCATCGTTTTTCGAAGACGCTTTTTTCGCGCGCAGAGACGCTTGACCGAGAAGACCTATTTTCAACGCGTTTTTCTCAAAAGCATTTTCGGAGCTTATGCTGCGGTGATAACTCAAGAATTAATTATTAAATTAAGCTGCAACAAGGTACTTTTTATTATAGTATTACATTCCATATGAAATATGGATGTAATATTTTATTATTAAATATGAAAAAATGTGATAAAATGATGGAAAAAAATGTGGATTTTTTTCAAAAAAGTTACGCCAAAAGTGTGGGCTGCAAAATCGTGAGTCGACAAATGTGATGGAGCGTGCGTCCCCGCAACATAGCTCTGGTCCTCACAATTTCCTACCTCATGCTTCCACGGGTCAAGAGATGACTAAGACCGCCACCTTAGTAGCACACTTGTTGCCATTTGGTTGAGATAACATAAATATGACTTGCTTAGTCAAAATCAAGCTACTGCAACTAACTATGACCGTAGTGTGCTACTTGGGCAGCTAAGAGTTGGCACTGTTGTTCTTCTGACTTCAGCTAGATTGAGGAGGTGCGTGCCGAGCGTCTGTCCACCAAGGAGGTGTGTTCACCAGCGGCTGAGTAACAAACGCTGTATCTCTTCAGCTATACCTTAGGAGGCAGTCCCACCAACGCAATGTAGGCAGCGCGACACCGGAATGCTAGTATGCTGAAATCTTACCCTAACACGAAAAATGTAAGTATTCTTTATACGGTATATAATTTTGGATCATCCATGGAATTTCCGAGTATTGTATGAAATATTTTTTTTCCTTCATGGCAATGATAATGCAAGTCCATCTACAACTGTTGCAGGACCACAATCGAAAGACATGCAGACAGTTCACATTTTATTCTCATTTTATATTATAACATCCCTTCACAATATTTTTATGCTATTTTCAGCTTCGAATTTATCCGTAAGTTTTAGTCCACCATTTAACGAGATAAGGCGCTATAACCTTGGCAATTATTGTCAGGCTTTTGGTTCAAATGCCAAAAGTTCACCCACAGGCAAAAGGGAATAAACCAATCTTTCTAGCATCTATGCTCCCAACGATAAAGTACAAATTATCACACTGTTTAACTCTACATGGAAGCGTTTGGTACGGGAGGTCCACGCTTTCTTCCTTTCCTTGATTCAATGTAGTAGAGTGATTCTAGATCTTTCTGGAATCGCTCTATTTCTTGGAATCCTCTCTGCGGCACATACTACGCAGTTGGCCTGGCCGATGACAAGAAAAATGATGTATTCAAGAAACCATCATTTTCCAGGATGCCTTCAAGAATTGGCTGCGTTAGTGTGAGATTAGATTAGATTAGATTAGATTAGAAAAGTTACGCCAAAAGTGCAATTTTTTTTAACTTTTTCATTCAATTCATCTTTTAACTTTAAAATTAATTAATGTGTTTTTTTTGGTTAGCAGGTTTTAGATCAAAACTGCGACCAGGAGAGCCGGCACAAGCAAAATACATTTTTTTTTAAAACGCACTCTGACGGCCGCCATTTTGTTGAAAGAAATTTGAGAAATTTTTTTTTTGTATACTACATGGAGACACTTATAATTGTAAAAATATTTCTATTGATTTGAGTAAAAGGATCCCCTTGAATGTAAAAAAAAGGTATTTTTCTCGTTCTAACTGTATATCTCCCCTTAATAGAGTAATGATTCGATGTAAAGTGAAAAAGTTAAAAAAAAAACAAACGTTTTCAATTGAGCATTTCTTTTACTTCTATAGAAGTTCTATAAATGTTATGGTAGTGTGACGCCACTATTCGCTTGCTCAGCAAAATTTAAAATATCATTTTTTCTAACTTAAACAAGCTGCCTGTTGGGCCGGACCTCATATAAACGTCATTGGGTCAGAAAAGTTCCATAAAATACGAGGTGAGAACTTATTAGTGATTGCTCGCTTTCTATTACGAACAACGAGCAGTTTACGAGTTGGCTGACTTACGAGCAGAAAAGCGACTGTACTCCGTTGTAGGGCCGGAGGCTGCACCGAATGGCCCGCGAAGTTGCGTAATGCCAGGAGATTGTGAGCCTAAGACACACGGACAAAAGGTAATGCCTCGTTCAGAAGAAGCGATCTAGGTTTTCGACATACGAAGTTGATAGAACACCTTCCGCAAATTGTTGCAAAAATGGACAGCGGATGCGACAAACAGTAGACGAAATGCTTCGTCAATCCGAGGGTCTGTCATCCAAGGAGGTGCGGTTCAAACACTGTCTGACTGGCATCCAGCGGCTGAATAAGAATAGCCCTTTGACGGCGATAGGATATTTTAGGTCATCCACCTACCAACTGACAATCTTGAAAAATTTGTTAAAGAAAACTAGCTAAAAGATTACGAACTGATTTAAAGGCAACGACTTTTGGCGCAAAGTCAAGGACATAAATTGGACCCAGGAATGTTTTAACGTAAGATCAGCAAAGCGTAAGTTGGCACAACTCGCCAACAAGGTGCGAAGCATGAAGCACAAAATCCATGGGCTAAGTGAAGTCCGTCGGCCAAACTTTGAATAACACAAACTACTGTCAGGAGAGCACTGTGATATTGCGCTATTGGAGGTGACAACGCACCACGGTACCGTGGTGTTTGTTTCATACTTAGCGCCCAGGCAAAGTCTGCACTCATAAAGTGGGAGATTCAGAAAACGTGTTCGAAACCTTGCCATAATCCAATGTATTGCGCCGACCGATGCTGCTGAGCTACTGGACAAGGAGAACGTCTACAGTCAACTGAATGCCGTTGTGTATAAAGTTCCAAAGGGTAATATCTAGATTGACACTGGCGACTTCTATGCGAAGATCAGCTCCGACTACGCGGAATATGAGCGTGGTATGGGACGTCATGGTCTTGTTGATATGAATGATAACGGTTTGTAGAAAAATGTTATCAATTTGTTATAATTCTCTGTTCAGGATGGTTTTCTCAATGATATCAACTTCCACTAATTTAACACTGTACGCCTAAACGGAGACAATTCTTCTGTAAGAGTGCTTTTTAGAGTCAAAAGTGTAACCTTATCTACAAAATGTATCTGTCAACGAGTAAGTGTCAACTGGTCTGATGATTTGTGAGGCTAGGAAAAAAAAGTAGCAGAGAACGGAAAATTCAAAGTCCAAAGTAGGCACGACTACCAACCATAATGTGCATTTGTATTCCTCTGCTGGTGACGTTATCGGCAGTCACTAATGCGATAATATTGTCTTCTCGTGAGCCTCTTCCTTTCATTTAATTCTGGTTTTCAACGCATTAACCACATAAAGCTTCACCTGAAGATCGTGCCACTCGTATCTATCCCAACTATTAGAATCAGATCCTCCAATGTGATGTTAAACAACAAACACGAAAATACATCACCTTTCCACCCTGAGATTCAAAGAGACTCGAGAGTGTCCCTAATACTTGGACGACACTCATCATCCGATTCATCGTTGCTTTGACCAACCGCGTCAGGTTTTTTTTTTTGAAATCCATATTAAGCATGATCTGTCATAGCTGGTCTCGATCGATTGCTGATTGAGCTGATCTTAAATTGATGAAAAAGATGATGTGCGGTCGAATTGCGAAAATCTGGTCCGTAGTAGCGCGGGCACCAATGAATCCTGCGATGCGATTGCCCCACGAATTCCTTTGCAATTGGTGACAGGCAGTAGCTGTAACATTTGGTGAGAGCAACTTGTAGGCAACGCTCAGTAGCGTGATTGCACGATATTTGCAGTAATCCAGCATGTTACACTTTTCATACATGGGACACACGTTACCTTACATCCAATACTCCGGTGAAAATTCCTCCTCTCAAATCTTGGTAATTACCCAGTGCAGCGCCCCTGGCCAGTGCTTTATCACCGTATTTAAATAGCTCGCATGGAAGTTGGTCAACTCCAGCGGCCTTGTTGTTTTTCAACCGATCAATTTCCTTCTCAACTTCCTCAAGGGTTGGGGTCAGGATCTTGTCATCTTCTGCGGGTGTTCCTAGATTTATTACCGTGTCACTTTCGTTCACTGTAACATTGACGTTCAGGTGCTCATCAAAGTACTACTTCCACCTTTCAATCACCTCACATTCATCAATGAGATGTTTTGGCACGCAGCCCTTTGCGTGAACTGTTCAACTTCTCGGAGAGATTTGCGTTGTCTTTAGCAACGTGGCGCCGGTCCTTCGATGGCTTTGGCAGGTCTCGTTCTTCCCGTCGACACTTTTTCCTTCTAGCGTATAGAGCCTTTGCCTGTTTCGTCGCCTGTTCGGCACTTTTCCACGATGATCGCTCCCGCACAGGAAGTTGTAGCTCACTCTCTCCCGTGCTGCATTGCCTCCTCCTCTTGCTTACTGCTGGCGTTCCGCCATCAAACGTTCAGTCGTTTTTCGATTCGGCGCAAGAAGTTCCCTGAGTGTCACTATTGCAGTGCTACCACCAATGACAGTTCGAATGTTCTCCAGCCATCCTCCAGGTGATAGCTGCGCCAAGCGTGTTAAGGTCACGGCATTCCTGTACAAATTCGGTTTCCCGTACTCATTCCGGTACGTTAGGTCGTGGCTTCCGAGCCCGGACGCGTGTTGTATACCGGCCGGATGCTTTGAGCCCATACACGCGGCAACGAAGGTTAGTGCGTACAGAGTCTCATATTAGTCGACGATACTCGGAGAATCGCTGATGCTACCAGTCTCGGATACGCGCACAGGTCGCCAGCACGGTGTATCATGAATGATGCCAGGCAACGGTTTCCAGCCATGCAAGTACGGATCCAAAACATAATACATCCTTGTCCAAAACAACGGGTCGAAAGTACTCTGGATTCTCCGTGAATCCTCGCCAGTCAGGACCACCGAAGTAGATTATTTGTTTCGTCGAAAAACGTCATTTAGGGTAGATAAACTGTTTGTATTGCTGCACAAAACATCATTGCGTTCATCAGTCCAAAAACTAGAAAACCTCAACAAATTGACCGTGCCTCACCGCGTGGCATATTCTGACGAACACCAGACGTTAATGCCCGCGTTTAAAGTTGGATTGCCTTGTTCATTTCGGATAGTAGATAATGCCAGGATCGATTTCGTTTGTTCAAACTGTATCGATGAATCAGATAGGTTCAGTGTGGACTTGATTTACGATCAATAAAGCTAATTTTTCGGCTTTCATTTGCATAGCACGTGCATCCATAAAACTTTTTTTCGAGCAGCACCCACCCAGTTTTCTTCTTCTTCCGATTTTTACGACCGATTTCGACAATAAGATTACTTCCTCCTTATAAGCTTCTATCCAACCCTTATCTTTCCCATTCAGTACACTTCATTTAGGCATTTTTAATCTTTCCGAATGCATTGACTCCATAAAATCTAACTAATTGAAGAAACACTGCACAGAAAAAAAATATTAATTTTAACGAGCGTGTAAAATTTTCACTTCGTTTCCGAATCCGTGAGTCAAAGGAGACGTAAACAACGCAATTGGCTGTAGTCTTTGATGAGTCAGCCAACAATTGTCTGCAATCTTTCATACGACAGGCAGGTATCCAGGCGTTATCTCGCCATGAATTTTACATAAAATATCCACATATCTTTCTGTCAGAACTCTAGCTTATACCACATGTGCATCAGATAACGCTGAAAATTAAATGTTTCTTTTTATCGGTGTGTCTGTGCAGCTATACAAAATGAACGGCCAAATAATCGACAAGACGTATGTTTGACATATGCGACAAACACAGAATCCAGATAAAATATGGAAAACACACACAGATAAAAAGAAACACTGAATTTTCTACGTTATCTAATGCACATTAAGGGAATGCTAGATTTGGCAGAAAATAATGGGATATTACCTGTAAATTCAAGTCAGATAACGCCTAAATCTGGCCTGCAAACACAACAAGATTGTAAACAATATCGTTGTTTACGCTCCTTTGGCTTGGAGGGGAAATTTTACGCGCTTGTTAAAATTAATTATTTTTTTCTGTGTTTGTTTCACTAATGCTAACAAACACATATTGTTATATATATTAAGCTCAGTGGCGTTTAACTCACCCACCCGATCGTGTCTATCGTCGTGTAAAAAATGTTTATTTTCCCACCGATAACCTAACATTTTTCATTGTGGTCCGTGATAAAAATGATCTTTTTGACAACTGTTTGTTATGTTTTCGCCCAAAACGCACGAACACATTTCTAGATGCCACACTATTACACCCAGACGTGATAAACTCCATAGATTGCATCGTTGGATGCATTAGAACAAGATGCGGCTATTGGTAGTGATCAGTGTGTATTATAAAGCTCTCCATTTAGAATCCGGAATAAAAATAGTTCAACATCATGCAGTAACGGATTGACGTAATAAATAGTTGACTGCATCAAAACAAATTGTTTTTCTGTACTTTGTCACACAAAACAAAGGTTAAATCAGTACTTTACGAAGAAAATATCAAGCACAAATGTAATTTCTCTTCGTTTCTAATGAAATTATGTACCTTTTGCTGATCCTCTTGATCAAACGCTGCATACACTCCGGAAGGTCAAATTCCTTGGCACATACGCACCAAATTTGTGCGTCACCAGGGAGCGGCGTTCCTGAGCCACGTTTTCCACTTTTCTCAGCTTCCGCTTCATTATGCTGCCCGCATCCCTCGATGGGCCGGAACTGCCGGCAGTTGGGTGGATTTTAAGTTTTTATCGATGACATCCACGTTATTATCGCGAGCACCACTGGATGACTTCCCGGCTGTAGTGGCAACTCGCCAAATTCCTGGCCAAAACTTCGCGGGACTATTATGGGCTTTAAAGAATGAAAGGTAGTACGCGGTTTTTGAGGCATTCTTCCTTGCAGCTTCGAGTCCATCGTCTTGCTTGTCACAGTACATTTTGGTCTTTGCTCATAGCTCTTTGCTGGGAATGACGTTTTTTGGCAAATTTTCAATCTATGTGTGTTAATACAGTATATAAAAGACACATCAGACACAGCACATCTCCTGCAGCCGCGAAGAATGTTTAACAGAAGCTGTCTGAAATCCGTTTCTCGACGGAAGTTCACTGCTTTCCATATTATGCGTCTCAGAAATTTGTCAAAACCTGCTATACAATTTCCGGGAGCTCGAGTTTTGGGTGATGAAACTTTGCTTCAACGTTTTTGTTTGGTTGCTGGCCAGTCGATTTTTAAAACATGATATGGTGAACGTTCATTAATAGTCACGCAAAAATGACGTTGGATTATCAACCTCTCGTCTTGCATCTGTACACGTTGAATCACTAATGAAACATCAGGAAATTTATACCAGAAAAGTCTGATTTCAGTTAACAAACCGTTGCAGTAATAATTTGCAGCTGTCAATTTCATGCCACCGCAACACACAAGTGATTCTCAGGGATTCTAACTGACAGAACTTTAAGACGCTATAACCTGTGGTTTGGAGCAAATCAACAGATGGGACAAGGAGGACTTTGTATAAAAGAAATCTATGTGAGATTCCTATCTGTGTCTTTGGTCAAAAGTTT
>JASCZW010010922.1:0-34227 GCA_034211315.2 Aedes japonicus | reverse complement strand
TCTCACAATTATGTGCTCTCAGGTATTGTTTTGGTCATATCTCCATGAAGAATTATCCAATCATAATGAAGAAATTTTGACCAGTTATTTGGAGATATCATAGCTTTGATTTGGCACCAACAAGGCAAAATCGGTACACTGACAGCTCGGTATGTAATCGGAGGTACAAAGCTGTTTGATTACTATTATAATAGGCCTTCAAGTACTGTTTTTCGTTCATATCTTCGTAACGAGAATGTCCGAATGAAAAAATCAATAGCGTTTCTGTGGGATATGTTGTAGCTTCCATTTGCCGTCAACAGAACTGAAATCGGTTCACGAATGGCCGAAAGAACGCGAGTGTGACATTATTTGCCAACGCACACACACATACACACACACACACACACACACACACACACACACACACACACACACACACACACACACACACACAGACATGTGCTCAGTTGCGTCGAGCTGCAGATCCAGATGGTGCTATGACACTCGACCCTGTTAGATATCGGATAAAAAGTCGAGTTTTCAAGCGATATTAATACCCTTCTATTGATGTAAGAAGGGTAAAAGACAGAGAGATTACGAAGATATTCAATTTTTCACATGTTCAATTAATAAACATAATGAATAGTGAAAAATGACATTAACAGTGTTCAAAACCAGTTTATGTTAATGCTGAAATAATTTAAAATCAAACTTAGTAAAAAAAAAAGGAGATTAACATAATGAAATTTTGAACACTTATTTGGAAATTTTATAACGTTTAATTACAGCGCTAACAGCTTCAATCCTGAGCTTCAATTTTGATTATCGATATGGATTCAAGATGCTTAAATAAGTACATGTTCGTTGAAAAATATAGTAAATGGAGACTTCTGTAATTTTCGAGATATAATAGCTGCGGTTGAAAACCAGCCACTCGAACCAATCGATGCTGCCTCTAATTCTATGCAGTAGCATAGTGTGGCTAGTCCACTGTATGTGCTATACAACGCTCCAGATACGACACAATAGAATGCAAGCGGCATCGATTCGGTGTGATTGGTCTTGTTCGGTTTTGCACTGCAACGAGTATATTGCTCATCTCACAATTATGTGCTCTCAGGTATTGTTTTGGTCATATCTCCATGAAGAATTATCCAATCATAATGAAATTTTGACCAGTTATTTGGAAATATCATAGACTTTGATTTGGCACCAACAAAACTAAAATCGGTACACAAATAGCTCAGTGATGTAATCGGAGACTAAACTGTTTGATTACTATTATAGCATAGGCCATCCAAGTACTGTTTCGTTCCATATCTTCGTAACGAAATGTCCGAATGAAAAAAAAATCAATAGCGTTCTATGGGAATGTTGTAGCTTCCATTTGCCGTCAACAGAACTGCAAATCGGTTCACAGATGGCTGAGAAACCGATGTGACATTATTTGTAACGCACACACACATACACACACACACACACACACACACACACACACACACACACACACACACACATACATACACACAGACATGTGCTCAGTTCGTCGAGCTGAGTCGAATGGTATATGACACTGGCCCTGTGGGCCTCGGATAAAAAAGTCGAGTTTTCAAGCGATCTTAATACCTCTTCATTGATGTAAAGAAGGGTAAAAAACATCAATGCTGAATAACTGTTTCTTCAAACAAATTTGGAGCAGCTGTTCAGCTTTTACTTCTATAAGGCTGAATAACTTCACCAAGTTTGATTGAACAAGTGGTTATTCGACACTGATGTTTGCTGGGATTCTCATAGGGGTCAATTATAAAAGTCAAGTCAAGCTACTTTACTCGACACTTGCCACTGATGAGGTGAGAAAAAATGCGCATTACAGGAGCCGGCAGTATCTGATCGACTGTTAATTTTAGTGTTGAATTTTATCAAAATGTTATCGAAAAATTACACCATGCAGAAAGTCAGGACTTTCATCAATTTTTCTGTAATTTTTTCGCTGTACCAAAGATTTTTTTCGAAGAAGTTATCATTAAAACGTGGACAAGCATCGATCTATTTCAAAGATGATTAAGCAAACTAATTTAGGCGTGACGATACTGAAGCTATTGACAGTATTATTTCTTATATGCAGTAATCCATCTCACCTCAATGATTTTATCTCGACATTCTGGTAAAGCATTCAAAGTTTTTTTCTAAGCTCTTAGTACCCTAAGTGAGATTTTTTTCAAATCTAAATTCATTTCAAATTTAATATTTTTGCATTTATTGAGAAGAATTCTCGAAAACTTCTTTGATAAATTGAGGAGCTTCTTGAATTTTTGTAAACTTCTCTGCTATACTTCAGGAAAGCTTTCTTACCCATCAAATCTCTCAAACGAGGTGAGATGGAATCCAAGATATGGAGAGGATAAGGATTAGATTGGGGTAAGGAGATTGTAGAGCTGTTGGAATGAGATGGCCGCGTTGCTACAAAAGACCTGAAATGTTTAATGTGTTTATGTTCAATTTCGTAAGTTCTCTTCAAAAACATGTATGTTGTTAATAAAATGTCTGTGTTATTTGATTTCTGTTTGATTTCTTATATACTGACTGATATAGGACTGATGATACTTCTCTTTGTGTGCAGTCTTTGCATCCTTTCCTTACAAAAACTGCATGTAGGCCATGGTTGGGAAGGTCCTTTGTACTTTTATCGATCCATTTCACCGCAATTCTCGGCTACCTAGACCGCGTCCGGGGCTGGCTGATTTGGTGCTTGAACTTCGTGACCACTCGGGGCCATAGTGGTTGCAAAACCGCCAGCATAGAGTTAGTAGCATAAAAAAAGAAGAGAAAGAAGATTTTAGTGGCATGCAGGGTGTATGTGAGATTATTGGTGATATTCTCACAACGACTCTTCGTTTCTTTGACCAAACATTTCGAATCACTGTACCCCAACCAAACTTAATCGGAACCTCTAATTCTAATAACTCTAGCACATTTACTGTCTTAAATTGTTGTCTGAACCCTAAATTCCTAGCCTACTCCTCACCTTGGGATCTGTAGCCATTCCAAATCTAAAAATATTTCAAATATGAAACCTAGGAATAGACGATTCTGTTTCCTAACTAGTGGGTTTATCTTTAATTTGCTTCTTGCTTCCACACATCTACTGTTTGGCTTGGAAGATTCATATTTCTTGCAAGGCGGTCCGCAAGTAGGTAATACGAAAACAATGCTCCTATGATATTGTATATCACTCATCAAACACTGCCACTGATACAAATCACATGGAAAGGTCCATTCTACTGCTTCAAATAGTGTTTCCCAAGCGGACCTTTCGCATCCAATCTCTAATATACATGCTTGTCATCGTCAGTTTTAAGTAACACTTTTTTGTGACCATGTGCCCCATTTTGAAATCAGTTAATTACCCTAATCAAAACATTTACCCCTTTCTAAAATAGTGCAATTCCATTCAGATATTATACCATGAGCACATCAGGTTTTTTGGTTATTTAATTCACAAAACAAATGGATAAACAACAACATAAATTGCCACAAAAATGAAAACTGTACTTTAAGATTGAAAGTAAGAAGTCTAAGAGTGAATTGCGGCATAACCCGCCAGTATCACACCTGCCCATGCCTTTATATAAACGTTATACGACGTGTCAGTGAAAAAATTATTAAAATATGTGATACTTTCTCACTACTGGTCAAATTCTTGGTCTCGCATGCATGTTTATAGCATGAGATATGCCCTCTCGCCGTCGACAAAGTGAAAACTTTAACCCACGAAAGGGGAAACGAATCCATTTCTGTTTTCATGAATAAAACATCATGAAACGAACTATTATCTTATTTCATGAATTCATGACCTTTACTCATGATTTCATAATTGAAATAACAGATGCGAGTAATGAACTTAGGAAGCGTTGTTTTGCCTCTATTCAATAATTCTATAATGAGCTTCATTAATCAATGATCTATACTAGAATAACTAAAGCGCAGTCAGTACAACAACTAGCTAATGATTTATTCCTGATTTCATTGTGGTGGAAAAATAGTTCACGATATCATGAATTTTGTGTTGTCATAATTCGAAAACACAACATATTCATGAAATAATGACCTGTTTTTCTCTTTTTGAAGAACGGATTATTTTCCGTGTGATGTCATGAGTGATGGATATCATTATGGCCATATAATCGTCATAGTATAGACTGCTGCTTCAGTTCGTCAGTGATATTTTTTTGAATTTCAGGGAAGCTCTCATCTGATCTTCTGCAAAGCTCATTACTGTAATTATGAGTGTTTCCTCTTAAAAGTCTGGGAAGTCTCATGAACTTCTTGGCAATCATTCCTGATTTTGACAGTATACATCTACAACAACTCAACCTTACCTTCTCGAAACATATGGTAAGTTTTTTCCTGAACTTAGTTACTTTCTAAACTTATGATAAGTCCCATCTTAAGCTGCGAGGATTATGCTTCCAAAACTTTGGGAAATTTCTCTCCAGAATTTCTTGGAAATACTCCTTAAGTTTTCTTAAAAGTTCCTTCCTAAACGTCTGAGAAGTCCTTTTCTGAAATATTTCTCCTGACCTTCGGGGGAGTTTGTTCCTGAATTTTTGTGCAATTCTTACTTGAACTGCTGGGAAGTTCCCCCTTATACTTCTGGAAAGTTTTTTCCTGTTCTCTGAGAAGTATTTACCTGAACTTCTGGGAATTTATGAACGTCAAGAGAGCCTCCTTCCAAAATTCTGGAATGTTCGATTCGATGTTCGCGCTCTCTAGAACTGGGTAGTTCCAACTAAACTTTTGGGAAGTTTTCTTCGGAACCTCTGGAAATCGCCGGTGTGCTTATTTTTTCTGAACTTATAATGAAGCCCATCCTGAACACCGAGGAAAATTTTACAGAAACTTTGGGAGTTCTTTCCAGATGTTTAAGGAAAATTGCCTTAAATTTTTTGGAAGTTTCATTTTCAACTTCTGAGAAGTCCTGAACTTTTCGGAAATATTCTCCTGAACTTCGGGGAAGGTTGTTACTCAAACTACTAGGAAGTACCTCGTATGCTTCTGGTAAGCTTCTTTCTGTTCTTTGGACAGGTTTCTTCCTGAACTTCGAGAAAACCTCTTTTTAAAATTTTGAAATAATCTCTTCTGTACTTCAGAAGAGCTCTCTAGCACTTTCAAGAAGTCCATCCCTAAACTTCAGAGAACTTTCAGGACGTATCGTCTTGAGCTTTGTGGACGTTTGCTCTTGATTTTTGTGAAATTGTAGGCAGTGCCCTCCCAGGTATGTTGTTTCCTGGAGAAGTTTTATCCAGAAGTTTCGGGGAAGTTTTTTCCAGAAATTATGGAAAATTCCATTTTTAATTTATGGAAAGAGTTCCATAACCTCTAGAAAGTTCCCAACTACTAAGAAGTTCTCTTGCCTAAACTTCTTCTTGAAGTTAGAAGAAGTCCTCTCCTGACTTTCAGGGAATATCTGGGAAGTATGATATTGCAATGCGGGGATGTTTGGTCCTGAACTTTTTTAGGGTAATCCTATTGAACTACTAAAAAGTGCTTCCTACACTTCTGAAAAATTTCAGCCTGACCTTCGGAG
This sequence comes from Aedes japonicus, assembly GCA_034211315.2. NCBI lineage: Eukaryota > Metazoa > Arthropoda > Insecta > Diptera > Culicidae > Aedes > Aedes japonicus. The sequence goes on along the minus strand of JASCZW010010922.1, from coordinate 28,658 downwards.
AAGTTTTTTTTAAGGAAGTCTCTTCCTGAACTTCTAGAAAGTATCTTTCTGAAGCTTTGGGAAGTCTTCTTTTAAATTTTCTAGCATGTACCCAAATTTCTGTCCTGCATAGTTTCTTTCTATACTCTAAGAAATCTGAGACGAATTTCATAAGCCACTTAACTCGAGGGTAAATTTCTAAATCCCAATGTACTGAAATGAGTACAAAAGTACTTTAAAAGTACCTTAGATAAAAAAAAATCACAGTTCTAAGATTATTTCACAAGCTCAACACTTCTACTGTTGTTCTGAGTCTCCGTGCGGCCACCAAAAGGGCTTAAGAGCCAATGTTAGAATCACAAAAGTAATAGTATTCATGCCAGAAAATAAAATTTTCTTTTTGTTGGGTTTGGTTTGGTGGTTCAAATGAATCGAACTCTTGGTCAGTTTCCTACTACCTTTATTTAACATTAGTTCTACTGGCTCTACGCCAGAAAAGCCCCAGGCGATGTCCACATCAATTTTAAGCTGAGAACTGAACCATTCGAACTGATGATAATTTGTTTTCTTTTTAATAGGATTAGACATTTTTTTCAATGTTTCTTTCTATCTGTGTACATTTTTCCATCGACCATGGCTTAGGTCCCGTCAACTGCCGTATGGCCACTTGGCATGTTTTTTCGATAGAAGGCTCAATAAACGTGTGTTCTTAGGCAAATTTGTTCCATTGTTCCACCGATTTTTTTTTTAATTAATCGCAATTATAAATTCGTCAATATAAAACGCTCCTTCACTTTACCCATCCGCTATCGAAAAAAATGTCCAAAACATGTCGATTACTATGATCACAAACTCGTAGTGAAGCAGGTTTTGAAACAGACGTACTTGTGGAAACTTTTAGTTTATCATTGGTCTTTAGATTTTTAATGTGTTTTTTTTTTTATTTCATTCACGCTCACGGAAATGTTAGACAAAGCAACTGTGCTGACAAACGTGATGCTTTGTTTAGAAACAAACCAATGTAGAGACAGGAGGCTTCACATTACAATACCGGTGTGTTATATCCAAGCATTATTCACAGTTTAATTCTATTGAACAGCTCCGAAACATATTTTTTATTGCATATGATAGTGCCAGATGATGGACTATATAATCATTAGCATAGATCAACCTCAAATAACTGGAACAAACATGAAATAAGAAGTAACTTTAGATCATCCAAATATGATATAAATTTAACTCAATGTTCAACATCACATTCTGGCAACAAGTCTAGAAGTGAAAAGGAGCTGATGAAGTCATTCCCTGTGGTACACTTAATCAAATGCAAAATACACAAAGGCAAAATTTTAGCGAACATCTTCAGCTGGTAGGAAACTGATGGTTTTCTAGATGATGTACTTTGAATTTTCAAAATGACAGTAATTAAAGGGCGAAAACGAAATTATTGCGACATCAAAAATGTCATGCCAATTTTCTTATAATGTTTAGAATCAAACCAAAATTTTAGGGTTGTTTTATACATATATTTACTTCAAAAATCTAAAGAAAAGTTAATCGATGGAGCCTTGAGTGTAAAATTGAACGCATTTTCGCTTGATGCCCTCCATCAAAGTCTTTACAGTGTCATCCGGTACCAGTTTCTCAGTTTTTTTTTCATTTTCTTAACATGTCCTCCTCGTCTTTGACTGTCTTCTTGCTCTTCCGAAGTTCCCGCTTCATCATTGCCCAGTACTGCTCCACCGGGCGCAGCTCCGGACAGTTTGGCGGATTCATGTCCTTTGGAACAAAATGGACAGAATTGGCCTCATACCACTCAGGACACTTTAAGAATAGTGGCATGATGCCAAATCTGGCCAAAATAGCGGAGCTTTGTCGTGCTGCTGCAAGAACGGCAAAAGGCGCTTCTCGAGGCACTCAGATTGTAGATCTCGCCATTTACTGTGCCCTTTGTCACGAAAGGCTCACTCCTCAGTCCGCAAGAGCAGATGGCCTGCCAAATGAGATATTTGGAGGCGAACTTCGACATTTTCTTCTTCTTAAATTTGTCGTCCACATAGAACTTGCTCTTGCCGGTGAAAAACTCCAACCCCGGAATTTGCTTAAATCGGCTTTTATATACGTTTCGTCGTCCATCACACAGCAGCCATATTTTGTCAGCATCTTCTCGTAGAGCTTCCGTGCCCGAGTTTTAGCCGTCGATTGTTGCCGCTCATCGCGGTTTGGAAGTTCTGTACCTTGTATGTATGTAGTCCAGCTCTCTTCTTTGCATTCTGGACGTAGCTCTGCGACATGCCGATCTTTTAGCCAAATCACGGCTTGAGACGTTGGGATTGCTTTAATCATCCGCTTCACCTTTCCCTCCGTCTTTTTGTTCTCCGGTCCCGGTTTTCTTCCAGCTCCTTTGCCGTGGTCCAACGTCAACCGCTCCTGGAACCGCTTCAACACTCTGGAGACGGTTGAATGGTGAATGTTCAACATTTTTCCCAACTGCCGGTGCGACAGGTCAGGAAATTCCAGGTGTTTGGAAAGAATTTGCTCTCTCGACTCGCGTTGGTTCACCTCCATTTTCGTTGAATCGAAAAACACGACTTCGAGTTTGACAGCATGTAAACAATACACATCAATGAGAAAGTGTGCAAAATTTGGTTGATTTTTACCCAATTGTAAAAAAGTTATGCCCTGTTGAATGTGTCGCAATAATTTCGTGTTCGCCCTTTAATTGGTAGCCAATCATAATTTATTAATCAAAATATTAGCCAAATAGACAGAACCTATATGCGTTAAATTAAAAGTGAAATAATTTAGAAGGTACGCCTAAGTCACGAGTTTGAATCTCACCCCCGGAGAAGTTACGAAAATGCCTAAAAGTGGTGTTTGACTGACTACGACGGGAGATGAACCAGCCTGAGGCTGAAAATCTCGATAATCAAGAAAAAAAAAAACAATTGGAAAGTGTAGGATTTTTAGACATATTTCCTAACAACTGATTAAAATAGCCACCCCTGGTCGTTCCCCTTCCCAATGTTACTTATATTGACTCACGATTCACAAGATCCCCCAATCAGCATTATAGATTCTTAATTTCACGTGGAAAACTAACTAGAATTTTTCAATTTCTTCCCAAAAAAAAACTGCTATTGTTTTCATGACTTTCCCTTATATCCGTGAACTACAGGGTGTCTCACAATAGGTGTCACATAAACAACATGGGATTACAGCAAACAAAATTAACCAAATAATAGCATTTATTTTTCATGTTATTGCAATAAACCATATCAATTCAATTTGAATCTCTCGCGCTTTTCCTTGAAAACTGTGCGCAAACGCTTTGTGAACCCATCGCAGTTGCCATGCACAATTTCCTGAGGAATTTGATCCCAAATATCAACTAAATGTTTCTAGAATCGATCTAAAGTAAGCCCTTTCATAGGGCCTATATGTTGAAGCAAATAACCCTAAACAAAGTAGTCAAGTGAGTTGAGATCCGGTATAGATGCAGGCCATTCTTCGCTTGTGATGAAATCGGGCAAATTTTCCTGTCCTGTTGGAAACAATATGGTGTATTCCCATACAGCGTTGAAGCATGAGGAAGCAGATGGTTCTTCAAAACCTGCTCGATGTAATATTCAGTGTTGATTTTTACGTTTGGTTCTATGAAAAGAAGAGGAAGTTTTCCTTTTCATGAAATGGCGCCCCATACCATGATTTTCGATAAATTCTGATTGCATTGTACAGTTAGTTTATCTCTTGGAATATTCGCAAGAATGTTGCCATATACACGATCATTTTGTTGATCATGACTGTCCTGAAGGAGAAACAGCTTTTCATCCGAAAATAAAATCTTGCGGTCACCGTGCCGAACCGAAAGATTTCCGCTTCTTTGAACCGTGGCTTGCTTTTGACGCTCCGTCAACCCGTGAAGCCGTTATTTCTTGTACAGCTTGCATTCCAGATCATGTTTGAGGAGCCTGTTCATTGAAGCAGGGGACATTTGAAATTGTTTGCTCAATTTACGGCCAGATACGGCCGGATTATGTCTTATTCGCTCCCTCACACATTTGATCGTTTTCTTCGTTCTGGCAGTTTGTCTGGTACCTCCTTTGTGTTGAATATGGACCTTTCCAGTTTCCTTGAACCGTTTCAAGGTACGAAAAACAAAACGCTTACTCACTCCGAACTGCTTAAGGCTATTGAATATCGGACACGGTCTAAGCTTTTGAAAGTTTTAAACTTGCCCCGAATGGTTTCCATGGTAGCTGATAAATGTAAATAAACGGAATTGCTTATTTCTCGAGTACTTTTTCAAGAGGACGTAAGTAACAAAATGTAAACAAAAGCATTGTTCATGGCATGTTATTAAAAAATCATGTATATATGCCCACATTTGATGAACTTTCTGATGGATTATTTCTGAAAGTTTTAACTAACTTTTTACAAAACGGTGTAAAGGGTGTCCACGATGAAATGGCCACACTATGAAATTGCTTTAACTTTTTAACCGTTGGGAAGAATTTAATGAAAATTTGGGTGGATTTAGTTCATAGTGCATTATTTACATCCTGCAAGTTTTAAAGTCCTGTGATAAAAATTCGTGGAAATAGAGTCGAAAGAATAGCTCGTGCGTGATAAAATCTTGCGCATTCTTCACGAGAACAAGCATCTCTCGCATCGTTCCATCGCTAAAACGTTGGGAATCGCGAATTCCACGGTGTCGCGAGTGATTAAGTGGTTCGAGGAACGGTTGACCACCGATCGGAAGCCCAGAAGTGAAGGAAAAAGTATTCCGTACAACACCAAAAATCACAACAGCGTAGTTGGGGCCTTCAACCGAAATCCGAACGCCTCCGTTCGGGAAGTGGCTAAGAAGCTGCACCTAAGCCGAAGTTTTGTCCAGAAGGCCAAAACTAAGGCTGGGCTTCGAACGTTCAAGGTACAAAAGGCCCCTAATCGCGACGAGAAGCAGAACAAGGTAGTGAAGACAGTCGAGGAACTGAAGAAAGTATGGGTTTACATGCAAAAAACGGTTGATTCACAGGTTGTGCAGAATCTCATGGCCGGGGTTAAGGCCAAGGTGCGGGCATTTGCGTATGGACTGTAAATAAAATACGAGTAAAATTGTAAAATGAAGTTTAATAGTTATTTCTCAATCCCTGAAAATTTGATGGCAATCGGATGAAAACTCGAATTTTGCGAATCAATTTTGTGTGTGGCAATTTCATCGTGGACACCCTTTAGTTTCGGATTTTTGAAAGTTTTAGAAGCATTTTAAAATGGTCGTCCTATACTTTAACATGGCAGCTGTCAGATTTATCACCACTCGGTGTCTTCCTCTTTTTTTTAACATGGATTCGTCCATAATAGGAGTGATATAATTTTTCGAATCACGTCTCATCACGCAGATGAAAATTTAATAAATTTCAACAAATTTCGAAGAACGAATACATAATCAATTATGAGTGAAATGATAAATTAATCATGCGGTTTACTCTTCTTCTATTTCAGATAACTCAACGAGCCGACCAGATGCAAACGAAGGTATGTATCGCCACCGAATGAAAGTATGTTGTCATCTTAAACAAGCAAACAATTTTAAACCATCTTTCTGCGTCATCACGCTGTTCCGTTTGAACCATTCGTTAACCAAGGATCTTCACGGGAATAAACACATCTACTTAAGGCGGATAAAAAGCTAGTCTTTTATGTAGGTACTGGCGCGTAACTCTCAAGTGACGAGCACATCTCTGTTCCCTGAAATGGCTGCTAACAACCGAACCGTCGTACAGCGGGAAACGCCTTCAGATATGCTGTATCATTAGCAGCTCGTTGCTCCATTCGCCGCGTTAGAGCCAAATTCGCCCTTTAGCTTTCACGAACATGTCAGCCGCGTTTCTCGGCGGGAGGAGGCGAAGCAAAGTGCGGCTGAAATGCTGCCTCCTTTCGTCTCTTTGTGCTGCGTCACCAGCCACTCACTCGCTTCAAGTATGTGCCGCTTTATCGGTGAACCTTCTTTATCTACAGGCGAAATTGTGCATGTATTCAGCATCAAGGCACTTCATACGACTGTTTAGGTTGTTTGCAATTGATTTCCAGGACATTTGACTTCAGTTCACAACTATTAAAACTATTAAGAATTTTAACGAATCTTACCCAAACTTCTTAAACTCGACTCTTCAAATCCCCCGGTACAGTTTAACCGCTCCTAATTCCAAACCTGTCAACCCATTTCAACTGGCTAAAGCACGTTAATCGCATCATATACTGGATAACTAATTTGTGGCTTTTGGCACCGCTCCCAACTAGTTCTGGTTTCTGTGGACTCGTGAATCAATCTACGCCACCGCCATTCAAGCCCCAATTTCCAATCCTGGATCGTTGAACTATTTTTCAATCAGACTTCCCCGCGTGCCTCAGTCATTCATATCGGCGTCGGGGGCAGTGGCGAAGTGTCTGTTGTTGCGATTATGCCACGGATGTCATTTTCCAGCTTTTCCAGATCACATATCGGTGCGGTAAGGATGCTGGTGGCGGTGGCTGCAAAAATTAGATTCCCATCACGTTCGCTTATAAATTCTTAATTTAATCGATTGACAAACAGTGCGGGTGTGATGCGGTTGGGAGCCCGAGGATTCGCGTCGTTGTCGTCGTCATTGCCGCCGCCGCCGCCGCCGTGCGGTTCTACCTAGCGGGAGTTTTGATGGCAGATTTTGTGTTATGTTTTGTGTTATGCGGTCGCTCCGGGTTCGGAAAGGGTCGGGCGTTGGAGGTCGGGATGCTTTCATTGTTGTCGATCCGTTTGCGATAACCGTTGCACTGCTCTGCGTGTCATGTTTTCGGAAGGTGTTCACATTTATGCTCTCGGAGCCCATTTGGGCTGTGTCATAAAACATAATGTGGGTTGAGCTCGGTACGGTTGCAGACATGAAAGACATTGAGGTTGAAATTGTGCCACAAAAGGTGCCATTCGTTCGTTGGCAGCAGGTTGATTAGCGCTTAAATGTTTTGCTAGGATCGCGGGGATTTATTGATTTTCAGGGAGTGAGGAAGGCATTTTTGGACGTTTGTTTGGTTAATTAAATTTTCAAACAGTGCACGGTTCACATCATACAAAACTCAGATAAACTTAATGCGAAACGTATTATTTACACTTCATAAACATAGTAAATTGTTCTGAAAGCATAAAAATGAACTTAGTAATAAACATATATCGTCTTAGAAATAACATACTCCATCCATTGGAATGTCTGAACTGTCTTTGGGAACGTGCTTCTTGGGTACGCCTTGGAAGCTCCCCGGAACCACCTTTCGGTATCAATTCGGGGAGAGGGCTATTTTGCTTGTTAAGCACCCACTATATCTAACTACTTAGGGCTTTAGTAGTTAGGTCGTCCCTTCGACCTGCCATTGGTCGTTTCGCCATTTTTGTTGGAGATCAAGGACTGCTACGCATTCCGCTTCCCAGATATCCCGGTCTTGGCACATCCTCTGAACCAAATTATCCGGAGTCGTGTCGTGACCGCTTACGGCTATCATGTCGGATTGCCTATTGGCATCATCCCCGCTAGGACGCAGACCGCGTTGCGTGATACCGTTGCATATTGCTCCACAATGCCAATGCAGTGCGATGCCGTAAGCTCCACCTCTTCGATGGATTCACCACATATCTCCAGGGTGATGTCGTTCGCGAACCCGACTATCTTCACCCCGTTCGGGAACTCAAGCCATAGTACCTCATCGTACATCGTGTTCCATGGCACCAGACCCAGGATCGAACCTTGTGGGACACCTGCGGTGATCTGAACTCGTTTCTGGCCTATCTCTGTATTGAACACCAGTACGCGATTATGGAAATTACTTTCCAGAATCTTGTACTGGTACCCAGAAACCCTCTTGCGCTGGATTGCCATTTAAGCCGTCTTGGCGATGGACAGAATTGCATTCACCGTCGACTTCCTTTTACGGAAGCCGAATTGATTGTTAGATAGACTGCCTATACCCTCCGTATATTTTGTCAGTCTGTTGAGGATTACCCTCTCGAGCACCTTACCCGCTCCAACAGACATATAGGTTCTATATGCCGATAGATCCCCTGGTGGCTTCCCTGCCTTTGGGTCTGACTTTTCCAGGCGTCCGGGAAGACGTCCTCGTTCAGACAACTTTGCATCGCCACCCTGAACATTTCGGGAGCCAGCAAGATATCCATCTTGATGGCCAGGTTCAGAATACCATCCGGTCCCGGTGCTTTGTTCACCTTTAACGACTTTGCTATCGCAATGAGTTCATCGTTCGGCACCGTCGCCTCGTCGCCGACACCCGTTGTGCCGTTGTCAATGCCCACGTGGTCCCGGGCGTTCGGCTGTGGGCGACTCAACCCTTCCGTCACTATGACAGCGTCTGCCACGTCTGGGATGATGGAACGCTGGTCATGGGACAAATCTATGGCGGTGGAAGGCCATGGACTTGGATCGTGGTTCGAAAAGAGTCCCCCAACGATCACCTGCAGCAGCTCTGGTGATTGCTCGGTTGGAGCCACCGTTCTTATGGTTTTGGCCATTACTACCCGATATGCGTCACCCCACGGATTTGTATTGGCCTTCTGATGCAGAACCTCAAAGCAGGCTCGCTTGCTGTCCGTTATCTCTCGCTCTTTAGCGCGGTCTTCGCGGCAACTCAGCGCCCTCTTCGTTCGATTCTCTCGGCGTCTGACCGCGCTCTCTGCTCCTCCGTCTTGCGTGGAGGCATGTTCTTCGGAGGTCGGCAATCGACTCCGTCCACCAATACACCGGCGATCTTCCATTCCTCGGTTTGACTTCCCTCGGCATGGTCGCATCGCACGCTCGTGGAAGTGTCATAACCAGTCGTTCGCCGCAAGGTTCCTGGGTTTCTCGTAAATTCCGTTCCCTTTCAAGCGCCTCTTTAAAAGTCTCTATATCAGAGTAGGACGTCCTCCGTGTGCGGCCGAATGGAGTGGATGCTCCTCCTTCCGCACGCTGCCTTATTTTGTTGACGATACAATATCGAACCGCCAAGTGGTCGCTATGTGTGTAGCCATCATCCACCCCCCCCCCCCCCTTATAATTAAGAAGCCCAGGACTGTTAAATGTTATATCGATGATCGATTCCGCTCCGTTTGTATGGTAGGTACCCTTGGTACCCACGTTGGCTAGGTCCACATTGAGCCTAGCCAAGGCATCCAGAAGAATCTGGCCCCGTTGAAGTCTCGCGCCATTACCACCGGTTTTAGGCTAGTTAGCTCAATTGTCATACGATCGAGCTTATTGGAAAACTGTTCGATCAACCATCTTGGCGATGCGTAGCAGCTGCAGAAGAACTGTTTATCCACTTTTACAGCCTTCGTTTGTGGTACCGCCGCCATATAAGACCTGTCCGCAACCCAGTTGCCGTTGCCGGCTGGAATGCACTATGGGTCAGAAATCTCGATATCCGATGCCAACTCGAGAACTGCCTGACGCAGCAGCTGCTGGTCATCCTCACAATAGTTCAGGTTTAGTTGGGTTACCTGCATTACGATTGGCTCGTTGGAATACCCTTAGCGGCTGGGCTCTGCCGCTCCCCTCCCCCCTATGACGTGCATATAGTCCGGTTTCCCGGCGCACACCAAGCATTTGGGAGGACCTTTGCAATCCCGCGCCATGAGACTAGTGCTGCCACACCTTCTCTAAATGTTGCTCCTATCTGGAACTTTGCAATCCCAGGACATGTGCCCGCTCTCTAGGCATCTCAAGCAAGTCTTCGGCGGCTGGTGTAGGCTAAGTCGGCATATAGACCATCCCACCTTCACCTTTACACTTTCAACGCCACGTGTGCGTTGACTTCCGCAACCCTCATGGTTACCACCTGGACCCTTCCGCATAGTTCATTAGTGCGGTGGAGATCTCGTCTGCCTCGGTGATCTAATCCTGGTTCTAACACTGATTCGTCACCTGTGAGACGAAGGCGCGTACCTACACACCCTCACCTAAAGCCTGTTTTGCCAGGTCTCTATAAGCCGGGCCTTTTAGCTCTGTAGTCTTCTTCAGCTCCAGGAGCATCTCGCCGGTGCGGGTACGGCGTACACTCCGCACATCGGCGCCTAGGCCCGCCAGTTTAGCGTCCACACGCATCGTTTTCAAGACCTCGGAGTACTTTGATGCCTCGGTATTGACGATGGAGGCTTCGATTCTTCGATTTCTTGTTTCCTCCTGTTTTCCTTTTTTGGGACCTTGGTCCTATGGCTATCCCTGCCACGCTTGGGGTCGTCGCTCGTCCTCCTCTTAACACATGTGTCTGCTTCTGTGCTAACAATGCACTATGGTCCAGATCACGAATTTACGAGGAAACATGCTTCCAGCGCCTAAACTTGAAACTTTACAGCAAAGTGATATTCTACAACATGGTTTGTATCACTGAGGCGCATTTTTTTATGTTAATTGAAATTAGGGTGGTCCCCATTTTCACGGAATTACAAAAACTAACTTTTTTATTTGAAAAAAATAGACTTTTACATTATTTCGCAAAGTTGTAGCGCAAAAAATTTAATGGAATTTTCATATATTAATTTTCTTGTAGCTTTAAAATTGACCGATTTAGAGCAATTTTCCCTCATCAACTAAAAAAAATGAATATTTTTGCCTTTACTTTTTTGTTTCAATTCCAACCTTAAAATTGTATTGTGAGAAGTTTTAGAACATACAAAGATGCGTGTTTTGGTATGCAAACTTGGCCGATAGCTTCACCCAATCAATAGTAATTGACATTTTTCTAAAAAAAGTACATCCTTTTAAAATATTGATTTTTATGATTGGGGCAAACACAAAAAAATTAAAGACGTCATTTGAAAGGGCAACTTATATTGTTTAACATATGTGAAAACTAGAAATATGTCATTTTTGTATCTTGAGAAAATTACATTTGAATCTGGGATGGTTTTAGAAGAAAAACTTCAATAACTATTGATTGGTTAAAGCTAGCGGTAAAATTAATACGCGTTTTCAAAAGATCTACAACTTGCCCCAGCATAATTTTACAATGAAAATTGAAACAAAAAAGTACGAACAGAAAAACTTTTTTTTATGGTACACCCTAAGTTGACGAGGGAATTTTAATTAACATTAAAAAATGGGCCTTAGTGATACAAACCATGTTTTAGAACATCACTTTGCTGTAAAGTTTCAAGTTTAGGCGCTGGGAGCATGTTTCCTCGTAAATTCGTGATCTGGACCATAGTGCAATGGTTGTTGTCGTCGGGGCCCTGCCACTCGGCCTTCTCCGGTGCTTGATATAACACGCGAGCTGGATTTCGCGCCTTTGTTGCTGGGCTTAGCGCTGGGGCCTTTTTCTTTGCGGCCAGCCGGAGTTGCTCGCGAGGAGAGATTCTCTGACCCCGGCGCCACGTTCGCATAGCTTCTTGGAAGCGCCAGGTGCCGTTTCACCCGGGGACTGCCTAGCCCGCTTGGAGGACCCTAATCCTACAGTAAATGGGGTGGAGTCTCCCACCGAGACGGACTCTTCCGATGCTATCACCCTCGCCCTCGCCGTGACTGCTAGCCGTGCAAACTCTTTGGCACTTTGCTCGGCTAGGAGCTTGGTTTTCAGCTCTTCCTTCTCTTTGCATGCAGAATGCACTGTCCTGCGTAGCCTAAGGAGGCTAAAATTTAGGTACTTAGCGATATTGTTGCGTGATGACGTCCCTAGTAGCACACTTGTCGCAATCAGGTTGAGATAACATAAATATAACTTGCTAAGTCATAATCAAGTTTCTACAACTAATAATGACCGTAGTGTGCTACTTGGGGTAAAGTCGAGTATCGCATTCAACTGCTGGGATACCTCCACTACTTTAGGAAGGGTTTTCCGCATCCTATCCATGGCCCGGATGAGTCCTCGCTCATTCATGGCCACGCCTAGCTTGGTGGCACTTTTTTCCGGTGTCGTAGCACTTCCGCAAGTGTCGGATACGCCAGATCCCACTGTTTTAAGCGATGGGGACCTCGCTAGGCCGCCTTTAGTGAACGGATTCGCTTTCTTCTGGGTTTTCATCGTTTCCTCCATCCGCCTAACAAGGGCCTCCTCCAGCCACTATCCAAGCCCACGTGGAATAGTCGCTATTGTGATCCCATGGTTATCTACGCAAGCAGGGAGGCCATGTGAGGGTTGACACGGCCCTTCACGAGGAACCGTGCTCAGAGCCTGATCAGCGTAAGACAAGTATAGGATCATCTGAGCCTACTCCCACCCGACTGGCAAGGTCGGGCGGTGGAGAATGGAACGTACTGGAGGCCTGCCAGGGTTTTTCGCACCCAGTAGCCATAATTGTGGTTTTACTGGCATCTACCCCAATGCACCGTATGGCGCTCCCTCCGTAGTTCAATTAGCCGTTAAGGGGAGCTTAACGTTTCTAAGGTGCACCGCGGGGAGGTGAACAGTTGTTCATTTGTACACCATCCAGACGGGTCTTGAAGCGAAGTTCGTATTTCAGCAGGGCAAAAACCCGAAGCATGCTGTCAAGAAGTCTTTCTTCGGGTCTTGTCAGATGAAACCGCTAGAAGGGCTCCACAAAACCCAGACCTGAATTCTATCGAGAATATGTGGGTGATTCTAGATGCCAGAATTGACAAAACTTGTGTTACCAATAAATTCAACTATTTTGAAGCCCTAAAGCGCGCCTGGGAAAAGCTTGATCCACAGCACCTAAGTAACCTGCTGGAGCGCAGTCGAAGCGCCTGCAGTCCTGAAGGCCAAAAGAGGACACCCGGGAGCCAAAATGAAGTTGGCACTTCTTTTGTAATTGCTTATTTTCAACACGAATTGATTTTGTTTTTCTTCAAGCCGAACTCATTTTTTAATACTATTTCATGATAGAAACTTGAAAAGAATATGAAAAATAAGATATCAAAACAGTCTACAGTTTGTTTACTTTAATTTGAACCAAATAAATCTAGACAAAATAATCAAAAGGTCGTAAGTAACATTTGTAAACTACGACTTATAGCGTATTATTCTGGGATCTGCTTGCTCCCACTAACAAAATAGCACCAGAAACAGATACAGAAGGTTATAACCTTCCTTTCGGTAGAGGATATAGATGTTAGAAACCTGGCATTTCCAGGAAATTTACTTTTAAGGTCATTGTTTACAATTGTTACATGCGACCTTTTGACGATTTTGTCTAGAAATTAGAGAAATTCAAAAAATGATGAGGTGGGCACTTTATTTTGCCTATCAGTGTACGTGACACCCCTCTCCGAGCACCGAGCTCCGAGTGTCCTGATAAATTCCAATTATCTTTGAAACTGTGATACTTTACTATTCAAATAACTATTTAATAGACACTTGGTTAAATGCCGTAGACACACCAACAATTTTATTCGCACCCTTCCAGTATATGAATCAGGGATGCCAGATACTTTTTTCAAATACCTGTGATAAAAATTGGAAATTTCTGGGAATGTCTGTAAAAGTCTGTAATTTTTTTAAATTGGACTTCTTTCAACAAAAAGACGTAATAAGAGAGCGAGTTATGTCATTTACGCTATATGTGTTGTTATGTAAACGTTTATGGATCTTTTTCTTGGATTGTATGGACTAGGATTGTTTGTTTCCTCCTGAGCTTCAGACAAAGTTGCTTCAGTCACTTCTTATTTTATTCGAAATTCACATATGGAGCCCAACCTTACCCTCCAGAAACATTTGGTAAGTTTTTTCTTGAACATAGTTGCTTTCTAAACTTCTGATAAGTCCCATCCTGAACTAAGAGGAAAATTTCCGCAATACTTTGGGAAAGTACTCTCCAAAATTTCTTAGAAAATCTTCTTAAAGTTGTAAGAAATTTCTTCCTGAACTTATGGGAAGTTCTTTTCTGAACCTCCGAAATGTTCTGTTATGAACTTTAGAGGAGTATTCTCCTGAACTTCGGGGAAGTTTGTTACGGAATTTCTGAGAAGTAGGAAAGTTTTTTCCTGATTTTATCAAAGTATCTACAAGAGCATCCGGGATTTTCTGAACTTCGAGAAGTTCTCATTCTGAAATGCTGGAATTATCGGTTTCGAAACTTTAGGGAAGCTCTCTAGCGCTTCTGGGTAGTTACAGCTAAACTTTTGGTCTCTTCGGAACATCTGAGAAGTCCTCTTGTGAACTTCTGAGGAGTTTCTTTACTGAATTTTTGGAAAAAATTCCTTCTTGATCCTATAAGTAGTGCCCTCTCTGGTAAGTTTCTTTCTGAAATTCGGGGGAGTTTTTTCTTGAGCTTATTCTTTCCAAACTTCTGATTGGTCCCATCTTCAACTGCGAGGAATTTTTTATTAAAATTTTGGGAAGGCCATCTCCTATATTTCTAAGAAAATTCCCGTAAATTTGTACTTGAAACTTCTTCCTGGACTTCTGAACTTTTGAGAAGTTTTCTCCCGAACTTTGGGGAAGTTTGTTCAGGAACTATTGGGAAATTTGTGCTCAAATTAGAAACAAGTACCCACAATGCTCCTGGAAAGACTTATTCTGTTCTCTCTCTTATTCTGAAATTTTGAAATGTTCTCCTCTGAGGTTTGCGATATCTGCCTAGCACTTCCTGAGGTTTTTTTTCCCTGATTAGTTGAGAAATTATAGGTAGTGCCCTTCCTGGTTAGTTCCCGTCTAAAATCTGGAAAGTTTTTTTTCTGAACTTCTGGGAAATTCAATCTGGAATTTCTGGCAAGAACTTCAAAACCTCTGAAGAGTTCCTAACTTCAAAGAAGTGCTCTTACCTCCACTTCACCCAGAAGCTCTGATAAGTCCTCTTCTGATTTTTGGGGAAGTTCTCCTGAAATTCTGGTAAGTATGATCTTAAACTTCGGTAATATTCGGTCCTGAATTTTTGAAAGTTCAAACTGCTTGCTCCCAATACTTCTGAGAAGTTTCGGTCTGACCATCGGAGAAGTTTTTTTCGAGGAAGTCTCTTCCTCGGAAATTATCTTTTCATAGCTCTGGGAAGTCGTCCTCTAAACTTTTCAGGATGTACCCTAAATTGTTGGTATTTTCTTCCTTTACTTTTTGGAACCTAGGACTAATTCGAGAATATATTTCCAAATCCCTAGTACAAATGTACTAAAATGATGCATTTAGTAGTACTTTGGAAGATTCAGAGTTTTAAGATTTATTTCAATAGCTCAGAACTTTTACTATTGTTCTGTCCCCCGAGTGGCAACCGACTGGGCCTTAGAGCAAATACTCAGCAAATAGTTTACGGTAAATTTTTCAAATATGATTTGTATTGTTGTGAACCTTGACTTTCGTTGTGACTTGATGGCAAAGGACCAATAATACCAACACTTTGACAATTATTTTTCGCATGGGATTGAACATGTGTGGGATTGAATACTACCATAAGTAGGGACTCCATGCTACCCTCCTCGGAAAGGGCCTATACGATACTTATCTCCGGGCCCACTGTGTCTCCAAGTGGCCCACCGCTTTTGTTTCTTCAAGGAGTTCTACTTTTAAATGATACCCTCGATATTTTTATTTTTTTAAGCAAAGCTACTTACCGTACCTACAATACTGTTCCAGATCCTTGTATGTTTGAAATCCGAACTTCAGAGAATACCTTTATTTGAATTTAAAAAATAATTCAAATGTCTGTAAAAGTCTGCAACATAAATAAAATATCTGCTAAATGTCTGCATCGTTAGAAAAAGCTGTAACAAAAATTAAAAGTCTGCAAATTTACAGACATGTCTGTGAATATGGCATCCCTGATATGAATGAGAATGACAGTCCCTTCCAGGTCCGCACTTCAGGATTGCCACCAAAGTCGTTCTCGCTAACAGGGTCGTACTCGAGTACCACAGAAATGATCCCCTGCACCGAAACCAATCAATTGTACAACTTTTGTTGACATGTAAACAAATATGTCACCGCAAAACAGACTAAACAAATTTAGTGCTATTTTAGAGTAATAAGTGTTTGAATATTGCTGCCTACTTTTCGATACACTCTTTATGCCCTATTTGTAAAGGCCACGAAATTGTAAACTTAATTTGTGTGAGCACCAAACTCGACTTTTTCTAGTTGAATTAAAAGAAATTTGCACGCGTTTACTTGTGTTAGTTTCTAAAAAAGCGTTGAAGTTTATTATTGATGATATTTTTAAAATGAGCAAGTGAAGTAATAGTTTTTCAAAGGGAACCTTAAAAGACAGAATAATTATAAGCATCATAATCGTCAATTTTAAGAAGTAAACTTTTTGAAGATTTTTTCCATGCGCTTTGTCAAATGAAACATAAAGTGAGAAGAATGTTGTCTGTGACAACGATTGCTTTGCTACAAAATACTCGAAAAAGAGGGTGGGTATATATGATGGACAAGTTTATCGCGTAACAACAAAATTTTGCTACACAGAAACAAAAGCGTTCCCGAAAATGAAAACGGGAACTAGTTCATGATTTCAGAATTTTTACCTTTTAACGTGATTAAGTTCACGATTACGTGATTCTGTTCACGGTGTATTTTTGTTTGTTCTCGAATTCATGGCTGCAGTTCACGGATTTGGGCACGGATTTTTTTCCGTGTAGAATTTAATTTTCTGTCCATATTGGGCTGCACCGTGCATTGCATCAGATGCACTTATTAAGAAGACGTAACCGGTGAAATTCATGATGGAACGTCCATTAATTACGTCACGCAAAAATGACTTCTGATACCGCCCACAGTGATCGGAAAAGCCTTCTTTCACGGCGAAATTAATAACTCCTAGGGGCTGCGTTGCCGAATCATGGTGTTTTCTACAAAGTTATATATGAACAAGTCGTCCATCTTGTGGTGATAATTTGGTAGTTCCAAACTTTACCGCTGTTGTTAACTTTTGAACGAGACACAATAGAAGGGTGATATCAAAAGCAAGTTTGTAGGGAATAACGTTTGTACATTTTCTTTATTTTGTTTGAAAATTACTTAATCCTAAAATGAGAAACAAAAAAGTTATACTAAAAAAACTAGTTTTTTAGAGACACCCTGATATCAAGCAGAAGAAAAACTCTATCATGGTTGAATAAAGAGATAGAAAAAAGATGTCTTAAGCAACGTTGCTTGAAATTGTATTCCCTACAAACTTGCTGTTGATAGCACCCTTCTATTGTGTTTCGTTCAAAAGGTAGCAGCAGCGCTGCCCTAGCGGTGAAGTTTGGAACTACCAAATTATCACCACAAGATGGACAACTTGTTCAGATACAACTTTATAGAAGACGCCATAATTCGGCAACGTAACCCTTAGGAGTTATTAATTTCGCCTTGAAAAAAGGCTTTTCCGATCACTGTGCGCCCCCTCCCCTTGTCAATTTTTTTGTATGAACCTTCCAATTTTTTTGTATGGATCGTACGTCTTTTCAAAACCCACACCCCCTCCCTCCCCCCTTACTGCGTGAAATAATTAATGGACCTTCCCTGACCAGTGTTCAAAATATCATCTCTAAATTTCATTCCTTGAGCCATCATGCGGGAAAAACGCGCATGCAAATGCATGAATCAAATCTTACGATTGAGGTCCCTGTTTTTAGTAATGAAAAATGTTAATTTATAAAGTAAGGATTTTTCTGCCGAACTATAACTTTTGCATACCAATTATTTAAACTCAAACTCGAAACCGTTAGTGCGGGCAATAAATCAATGATAAGTCGAATCGTTCCCACTTCAATCACGCTCTTATCTCGCCCTCCATGGTGTTGTCTTAAAGAGCAGTGTACAGCTCACGTAGGATGATTAATTGATGTCCTGGGCGAATCGCTCGGTCCAGGACTATTGTCGTTTCCATCGGCAAACAACCCACCAATCACCGAAGCCCGCAACTGTGTATCGCAATTCACGTATCATTCGATAAATTAATGATCCCTCATTCCCGAAAATCCCACGTGACATCCAACGTACTCGACGCACACGCCAAGGACCACGCGGTTCAGTTGGAATGAATGGCAGCCATGCGTCCTCCACCCACGATTCCGTGGGGCTTCGAATCGAACAACAGCCATCAACCAGTCATCTTTGAGTGGGATTGAGTAATGATTGCTTTTTGCGCTTTCCGGCGGCAAGAACAAACCCCCACGGGGCTTCATGCGAGTTCCACGGAGGAAGAATTTCCAAGAGAACCACTTCCAAAAGCAGTCAAGTGCTAATCGAGTTTGATGGTTGATGGGTGAGCAGAAGCTGGTGGAAGTGGTGTGAATAATAAACACGATATTAATAAGCGGAAAGCAATGCTGGGCTCGGGGCGCTGGCAGTGCTGGTTTGCGTTCAGCGCGCTTTTCTTGGGCCGTAGATTGTTGACACTCGAGATTTGCGAGATAGAACATGATCCCCAAAAGGATGGCGGAGGCCGTGTTTCGGAGCTTGTTATACCAAAATGATCTCGCTGATTTATTTTTCATTTTACTTTGCGTTGGATACTTAAAATTTGAGGTTTTAGAGGGCAGATAATTTCCAATTACACCTATCAGAAACCGACTTCAGTTTTCTAATCTTCACTTTTACTTCAAACAAGATAACAACCACGATCTCCGACAAACATCTGTTGTTGTCAGAAAAAAAAATCATATTAAAGCTCCCACCGCTTATTGGATTACTTCCAAGTCCTGTGACCGCGAATGAAAATCCCACGACAACCATTAAGTATCATCCCACAGCAAATTCGCAGTTATCTCACTTCTGTTGCTGTCGTTTGCCATCGTTGTCTTTTCTCCGCCTCTGACCGCCGTTTCTGTTGACTGTCCCTGCGGTATCAAAAATGACCTACTTTTAAGTTCGCTGGTTGCTTCTATTTTGCACCTAATCCAGCGGACGCGGCCCAAAACTGTCGTGAAAACGCTTCAAGCAATCACAGTGAGAAAAAAAAAATACCGTCGCGTTCATCCGTTCCCCTTCCCTAGCTAGAGTGGGATTTTTTAAACTTCCTTCAGTTGATTCTCAGCAGCGAATCGTTGCTGTCTTCAACGGATGGTTGGTGGGTATTCACTTCCTCTAAACTCGAATGGCAGTGTGATTTGCTGATGCTACTTGCTTCGAGAGGATATTATTTTCAGGAAAGATATCGCATTGACGCTTAACAGAGTACCACGCAATTGTGGGGACACCTCAACTAAAAGATGTATTAAGGAGTGTATCGAAAATAAACTATCCACAAACTTTCTTTCAAATTATGTTGAAACTGATATTTTATTCATAAAAAAAATTGATCCTTTATTGTACGAGGTTAAACTTGAACATAATGAAGACCGGATGAAATTTAAGTTATTCCTTCACGAATTTTCGAACTTTGGATCGAATGCTCTTCATCAAGTTCCGGACAAGTGTTGCATCGCATTTTTGGATGCTTGAGCCCAATTTTTTGAACTCCTGCATGTTCCCAGCTGCCTCACCAGTCTTCTTGAAGACCCTCTTCATGATTGCCCAGTAACGTTCGATGGGTCGAGCTGAGGGCAATTTGGTGGATTGATACTTTTCTCAACGAAATCTACCCTTTTCCGCAAGCCAATTGAGAGTGGTTTTGGCATAGTGAGCCGACGCTAAATCCGGCCAAAACAGTGGAGATGTACTATGCTTCTTATATAAAGGCAACAATCTCTTCTGGAGACACTCAGATCGATACAATTCCGCATTTATAGTTCCGGTAGTGTAAAAAATGGTTGACTTCAAACCACAGGAACATATTGCTTGCCATACCAGTACCTTTCGACCGAATTTCTCCACTTGAATCGACCTGTCCGCATCGATTACATCCTCCCCAACGACGGCAGTAAAGTTTTGTGGACCTGGAAGGGTTTTAGAGTCCTCCTTTACATAGGTCTCATCGTCCGTCAAAA
This sequence comes from Aedes japonicus, assembly GCA_034211315.2. NCBI lineage: Eukaryota > Metazoa > Arthropoda > Insecta > Diptera > Culicidae > Aedes > Aedes japonicus. The sequence continues at coordinate 8,859 of JASCZW010010922.1, read as the reverse complement.
CGCATGCATCCGGACGCTGCAAAAGACGCGAATACAATTACCTGGACCTTGTTGCTGCTCGCTTCTTCTGTTCTGCACTTTGTTTCGAGATTTTCTGCTTCTTGTATGTCTTCAGGTGGTTTCGCCTCTTGATACTCTGGATCATTCCGACACTCGTTCCTGCTTTTTTTGGCCAAATCACGTATTGACATTGATTTGTTCTTCATGATTAGAGATACACACTTTCTGCTCCAGTTTCGGGTTGGAAGAACCGGGTTTTCTGCCTCTTCCTGGTAGCTCATCCAAAGAATAGTGTTCCCCAAACTTATTAATGATGGTTTTAACACTCGCATGATGAATTCAAACCGCTTCGCCAATTTTCGCATAGTAATACCCTTCTCACGTAGCCATGTGTCCAGAACCTTAATTTTCACTTCCTTTTCAATACGCGACATCTTGAAAACGCAGAATTTGAACCGCACAAACAAGTAAACAAAAGAAAGCTGACAGTCAAACGCACAGCATGCAGTGTTCAGAGCATAAAAAACCATCACAAATACATGCGTACAACGCAAATGTATGTGGATAGCTTATATTCGATACACTCCTTATTCTGCTATTGATTCATGCGCTTCCTTCCTATTAACGGCATGAGCTAACGGAATAGAAGGTTTCCTCTTTTCTTTGATACAGTAGAACGGCTTTCAAACATAACTTGCTGCTATCGATAAATAAACGCCATTCAGCTGCATCATTTGGCTCACCGAACTCATCAAATAAGCCGTTTACGACATGGCTACATCATGCTTCGTCCTAATAATATCTGTCAAATTTCTTGTGACGATTTCTGTGACAAGAAAGTTTGACCTCCATGCTCAGCATTCTCGTACGATAACAATTTTGTGTTTCTTTCCAATTCCACCTCGAATTCCTCCTCGCTTTTTGTTGCGGTTGATTCAATAGAGGGCGTTCGTTTACGCTTTGGATAAATACTACGATGCGGAACTGGACTTGAATGTGGAACAGGTTTTGCCATAGAAGCCACTTGTGGATACTCAACTGTTTTGTGACGTCACGGTCGCTTAACTTTTGTTAAACAGAAATAACAATTCGTTGCATGACTGAACGGTCGACGCCATACGGTGGGCATGTCAAAGGACAAATAGCGACTGAGAGATAACAAATAAGTGAGTTAGTAATACAGTAACACTATTTAATTAGATGACGTAAGACAATGTCGATCAAGAAGTTAAAATCTACGATGACTGTATGCTTTCGTTTATATGAAAGTTATTCAAACAATCAATTTACCTTGCGCCTGACATTTACCTAGCCGTGCACGTTTTGCACGTGCTTCATAAAACTTTTGGAATCCACAGTTCGTCAAAGTTTCTAGGATCAATTTTAAAATATTGCCTACATGCCTTTTGCAACGAAGCAGGGAAATCGAACGGCATTGTAAAAATATAGTTGTCAAAGACATAACAAAACTTTTGTGGCTCATTTTTACACTTGAATTCACGTTTTGTCGTACATATGGTCGTACATATGTTGAAGTAAGAAGCTGTCAAATTGAATTGATTGCGATAGGTTCTCGCCGAGCGGTCTCACAAACACTAGCGCAAAGTACGTTTTAGAAAATATCACATTTTAGCGCCAACATTTGATCAGGGCGAATCTGTTTTTGTGAACAAACACTTTGTCTGCTAATTTATCGGAAGTTGAGTACAATTCCTTCTAGTTGAATATATCAGCAAATAGAGATAAAGCTCCTTTTCCTTAAAGAGTGCTTAATTTGTATTTCTGACCTTTTGTTCAAGAGAAAAGGACTGCAAAAGCCATTGTTTACAAAAGCAGATTCGCCCTAATCTGATGTTGGCGCTGATTTTATTTTGCGTGACAGCAGGCAGAGGTTGAAAACAAAGTAAAGGTAATGTTTGTACAATGACGTCTATATAAGGTCTGGGGCAACGCACTGCTTGCTTGTATTGGAAGCAAAAATAATGTAAACATTGCTGAGCCGACGAGTGATGACGTAACACTATTGAACTTTCTATTGGCGGGCATAGGTTCAGAGAAAAAAACGATTGAAACGTTTATTATGAATGCTGAATTGTGGAAATAATCATGATACAAACATCATTTATTGAGCAGAGGATTACATGGATACCCGATAACATGGATCATTTATAGTGAATTTAACTAAGGTAATTGAATTTTTTGCCTCAAAAACTTTCAAACGCTGAGACTTGACATTCTAGTAGCGATATAGAGCCAATTTCCATCATCGGTAGACTGGAATCGGTTGAAAAATTAAATTTTATAGCGCATACAATAAACAATCACGAACAAATCAAAATAAATAGTATGAAGCAGCGCTTTGCGAGCTTTTGTGTAGCGAGCGCAAGGAGTGCAGTGGTATTAGTGTCATGAGCGAGTTTTGCTCATTTCACTAATACTGTTGTGGCTACTGCGCTGGAACATATATAGACGTCATTGATGTTTGTAGTGTTTCTATATTCATGTATGTAAGAATGCATATGTGCATAAATCTGTGGATGTATGTGTGTGTTAACTTATACACGACTGTTAATTATCTAATTTTCTCAATATCACTTATACCTTCAATTTCCATGATTTTAAAAACATACTCATTACTTCGACAATTTTCAACCGATTGCATTTTCTTCGGTGTTTAAGATCCAATTATGACATGATTTTTTTAATCATGTTATCTCATTGGCAATGTTGATTATTCGAGATGTTTATGGAAAATTTTCAGAAACATAAAAAAATTGCAACAAACTTGTCAATAACTCAATTTTTTTTTAATCAGGATATATTATGTAAGTGAATTTAAGTGAAGTGAAATGTGTTAAGCTTCATATTCATTAAAAAAACTGATTTAAAAATGTGGAACTGGATCCAAAGATATTGACATTTTAGTAAGTGTACTTTTGACTAAAATCAAAAAAATCAAAATGTTTTAAAAATGCTGTAAACTATTACAACTGTTAAAAGTCAGTTTTCGTATAGTTCGTTATTCATTTCGCATCAATCATGTTGATGCATATTTTGAATGTCAAGACTCTGCTTTTTTGTTAGAGTTTTTGTCCCCAGGTTACATAGCACCTGACAATTCGAGAACTTTTGGACCTTTCACGTATTTAGTTTAGCGGGACCTTCCATGTGCTGGAAGTAGCTATTCGAGACTTTCAGTTTTTCAGCCACATACTTAATCAAAGTATTTGGATGACTTTTGAATGCAATCATCACCTTTCGCAGCAGTTCGTTCAGTTTCATTTCAAAACATCGGAACTTGACTGACGACGGCGATGAAGGTAGGGAGACAAGGGGCATAATGGGCATACGGGGTGATTTGAGCACCCCTCTTTTTCTCCACTGATCTGTATAGATACACACTGAATTTGCTTATATGATCCTAATATAGACATGGATATAAGATTGTTCACCACTGCCATAGAATTTCAAAACCTTGTAAGAGGTAGGAGAAAAAAGGTGCTTAAATCACCCAGTATGCTCATTATGCTTCTTGTACCTCTATGACTGTTATTACGCATGCCCATCAGACATTATCATCATTATCATCATCCTCAACGACGAGAAACGGCATTAGGTACAGTGTCGTTCAGGAATAATTTTACAGCTGCCCTAAAATAATGTCAGAAAAATTAGTTAGTACTTCGTAGTGCTAGAGCACAATCAATCAGTTCAGGAGTCTGGATGAAGACTTCAAAGACTCTAGACAAAACGTCAAAACGTCGAAAGTAACAATTGTAAACAATGACTTAAAACGTAAGTTTCCTGGAAATGCCAGGTTGCTAACATCAACATCCACTACCGACGGGAAGGTAATAACTCCCTATATATGTTTCTGGTGCTTTATTGTTTGTGGGAACAAGCAGATCCCAGAAAAATACGCTAGAAGTCATTGTTTACAAATGTGGATTTTGACCTTTTGACTATGTCGTATAGAAATGTTGTTAAGATCAAAAATGCTCATGGAAATGGTATTTGGCACAGATTGAAATTCCATTGGCAATTTTGTTGGAGATTAATACATTATGTGGCGCGTTATTTTAAGATATCTCAGAATTAAGTTCAGGTGGAAGTTTCTTATATTGAACTTATCTTTAGAATGTGTTGTTATGTTTTGTCGTTTCATAATAAGTGACTTTCATCCTGAGGCACAGGTACACGAACTGAACCCTACATATCATACTTATCAACACATGGGAGACGAATCAGATATAAGACTGAGCAAGACGAACTGCTACAAGGAGCTGTGCAAATCTGCTGATGTAATTCCCTGGGACGGCGCGTACAGTATTGTCATGGCGAGAATTAAAGGCCCATCAATGGCTGCAGTCTAGCTATGTCTAGCAAAACTGAAAGTTATCGTAGATGAACTTTCTCCCGACGCACGACCCAACGACGTGGCCACGTACACTGTACGACGAGGCAGAGAGAAGTAATGTTGAGGACATGAAAGTCTCGAACGAGGAGCTCGTGGCAGTGGCGAAAGAGCTTAGGTGATCAAGGCACCCGGACCGGATGGCATCTCTAAAGTGGCTCTGAAAGGGGCGATTTAGGCATTCCCTGAAATTTTCAGGGATGTGCTGCTGAAATGTCTAGAGGAAGACTATTTCCCGAACAGGTGGAAAATACAAAAATTAGTGTTGTTTTCGAAGCCAGGAAAGCCTCCACGGGATCCAGCATCGTATACGCTGGGAAACTCCTGGTGATAATCATTCTCAACAGGCAGACGAAATTTACTGAGAGTGAGCCCGAAGTAGATGCTATTTGGACAGTAGTCGAGACAACCATAAAGGCGTCCAAATAGAAGCGGAGAGGCGTTCGATATTGCACTAGTGTAACGATCGACGTTAAAAATGCCTTCAATAGCGCCAGCTGCCGAGATCGCTGCACAGAATGAGGGTCCCTGATTCCCAGTGCAGAATTCGGAAGAGCTACTCTCAGAACCGGATGCTGATCAACGAGACCTCCACGGTGTGGAAATCGGTGAACATCGGTTCCGCAAAGTTTCCAAGTGACCCAACACTGAGCGCCCAACGAGATGTACAACGGGGTACTGACGCTGAACCTTCCCGAAGGCGTAATGATCGTTGGCTTTGCGGATGACATTGTATTATCAGTGAAAGGCGAAACACTGGAAGAAGTGGAAATGCTGGTGACCGAAGCAATCGGCATAATTCAAAACTGGATGTATAGGGTCGTAGCTGCAGGTAGCTAACCTGCACAAAACGGAGGTGCTGATGGTCAACAACTGCAAAGCGGTGAAGCGAGCAGAAATCGTCATCGGCGGGCTTGCCATAGCCTCGAAGTGAGTGCTGAAGTATTTAGTTGTGATGATCGACGACCGGCTAAATTTCAACAGCCACGTAGATTATGCCTGTGGGAAGACGGCGAAGGCCAAGCTACGAACTTAGCAGTAGTAAGCGGCGTCTACTAGCTAGTGTATCATCATCGATAATGAGATACAAAGATCCAGCCTGGGTCGCAGCGCTGGAAACCAAGTGAACTATTTCATCAAAGGTAGTATGCGTCACTGCCGGAATGATCCCGATTGGCATCACTCTTGCAGAGGACAGTGAATGTTATCAGCGTAGAAATATCAGAGGAGTTCGAAAGCTGGTAAGAGCGGAATCGCTGGCCAAATAGCAACGAGATTGGGACACGGGGGAGAACGGTCGATGGACGCGCCTGCTCATACCGGATTTGTCTATCTGTAAGAAAAGGTAAACTTCTACCTTACGCAGGTTCTGTCTGGTCATGGTTGCGTCAGGCAATACTTGTGTCGTTTCTGACACGCAGCACAACCCTTTTGTCCGGAGTGTGCAGACGTCCAAGAGACAGCGGAGCATGTGGTCTTTGACGATTCGGACCATTGCGAAGCGAGATACTTGCCATCACCGGAGCAGATACCAGCCCAGTTAACATCGTCTATAGAATGTATCGTGACGAAAGTGCTTGAAATGCGATCAAATCATGTCGGCTCTACAACAAAATTTGAGGCGTTAATTAGTTGAAATCCTCAGCGTTTTCATGTGAACTAGGACCACTAACACAAGGAATAACATTTTCTTGATATGACGGTCATGCTAATTTCCGTGAGGGTGCTGAGAGTTTTGATAAATTAACGTTTAAATCATCCTTCCCCTCTTTGTAAACAAAATCAGATACGTCTGTTTGAATAAGTACTCGAGAAATAAGCTTTTTTACTCTCAGTCTACTTTGTATGAAGTAAAGGGTGTCCACAGTTAAATTGCATCACTTCAAACTCGTTCTTAAAAACAAGTCTCTCAACCGATTGTCATGAAATATTCAGGGAATAAAAACAATGTATAATCTTGGATTACGTATTTTTATTTCACTGTATTTCTTCACCAAATCCAAAAGCCCGTACTCTTTTCTTAATACCACGTATAAGATTTTGTACAACGCTTGAACCGACATTTATATCCGCTTTCAACCATGACTACTACATTTCCTGTTCTGTAATGACAACTTCAGAATGCTTTCAAAGTTCGTTCTTCATTATAGCCCAATTTTTTTCAAATGGCCGCAAGGGAAGGTCCATTAATTATGTCACGCAGTAGGGGGGAGGGGTTTGGCAAAACGTGACGATCCATACAAAAAAATTCAAAGTCCATACAAAAACGTGACAGGGGGGGGGTTATAAAAAGTCATTTTTTGCGTGACGTTATTAATGGACGTTCCCCAACTCTGGAGAGTTTGAGAGATTAAGATACTTCGGCAGTAAATTGACACCATTCGTCTTGTACCACTCCAGAACATCCTTGGAGAAGTGACAAGAAGCTAGGTCAGGCCAAAAAATTAAGGAACGTTGTATGTTTTGAGAAATGCAAGCAGTTGAAGTTGTCACGAAAGGTTTGCTCCGTTTACCACACGAAAAATCCCTTGCCAAATCATGAATTTCTTGAGGAACTTTGACACTTGCTGTTTCCTGAGAGACTCTGGAACATCGAACTTGTCTTTCGCCGTCACATACTGGTTGCGGGAATTTGTTTAAAGTTCGCTTTTACGTGTGTTTCATCGTCCATGATGCAGTGTGGTTTCGTCAACATTTGTGTGTACAGCTTACGCGCACAAGCTGTCCTATTCTGTTTTCCATTGCGGTTTGGAGCTTTCTGAACTTTTAATGAACGGAGCCCGGCTCGTTTCTTGGCTTTCTGGACGAAACGTTTGGTCTATTGCAGCTTTTTCACAACATCCCAAACGGAACAGTTGGGTTTGCGTTTAAAGTCAGCAACCACTCGCTTGTGATCCTTCACACAGTATGGAACACTTTTTCTACCACTCACCTTCTTCTGATCGACAGTTAAACGTTCCTCGAACGGTTTTATGACACGAGACACTGTAGATTGGTGAATTTTCAACATCTTTCCGATGGCTCGGTGCAAAAGAAAGTGGGTTGTCGAGGGGCGTGTGCCAAAATGTTCTCGCACACTTGCTGTTTCTTCGACTCCATTTTCGAAACTACGACACAATTCACAATGAAACGCCAGTATAAACATTACACGCTGATGTCATTTCTCCTAAAATTTCGTTGAAATCAGCCCAAAGGGCGAAATGTTACAGCTCATTGAAAGTGATGCAATTTAACTGGTGGACACCCTTTATAGCTAACGTGCATGCAACGAAAATATTGCAATAGTATGCACATCTGAAGCAGAAACCATATTTGTACGATAGTGCAAATATTATCACGCATACTGGGGAATATCATCCAAAGGCACGTCTGTTCCATCAATTCTTCCCAGCAACGTTGAAATCGTGTTATAGAACACCTCGGCCTTCGACGCCAACCGATCTGGTGAAACGCAAGTAAGAATAGCGGACCCACGGTATGCCGAACATTACGCACTTCTGGGAGTTTTTGGCTGCCTTTGACTTCCCAGAAGCCCTTCTGGGAAACAAATCCAGGATGGTAAACCATTTTCACCGAAATTTCTTCTATAGTAACCAGCGGGTAGCGCCGACGAAAGATATTTTTGTTTGCATCCGTCGGATCAATGCACATACGAGTTTTGTTATTTTGGGCAATACTATCAGGTTACTTACAACAGGCGTGGGCTCCTTCGGCTTGATTATGACATCCATATCGACCACCTTGTCCAATTCCACCTCCATTTCGTCACGAATCTTGTGCGCGACTTCCCGTGTTGGCATGAATCTCGAACGCAGCATCCGGTTTCAAGTCTATTTCGTACCAAAGTTCTTCAAACAGCCCCGGCTTTGGGAAATAACGTCACGGCAGCTGATTGTATTGTCACGCTCTGAGTCATCCGCAGATCGACAAGCTCGTAAGTCGTAGCTTTCTTTGAAGGCTCCACTTCGGACACCAGGTAGCGTGGCGTTTTCTATCTTACCTAAGTCCCTGAATACCGTAAAGTATGCGTATTATGATACATAAGTGTATGTGTAGTGAGTATCGGTATGACTTTTCATACCTAATGAATATCGTGCGAACCAGGCAGTAGCTGCTCCTCTTCTATTGTACCTGAACATATTGGTGTTGATGCTGGGGTGCCAAACATCAATTTGTTTACCTCTAAATAAAATTTGTAGCGCTACACCTTCGAATTACGAGAACAGCTCTTCCCTATTGGAGAGGACCAGTTCTTAGAATATGTAAACACTTAAAAAAACTATGAAACCTCTCGCCTTTCCATGGGTTTTCTTGTTTTCGTGGTTTAATTCGAGTCGATAAAGCAGCATCAGCGAGACGTTTCTTTTTCTTTGTTGTATGTTTCTTTCTAAATATACAAACGCTTCATTCTTTTGACAGTGCATGTGGAATTCCGTACGAAAACA
>JASCZW010010921.1:0-34240 GCA_034211315.2 Aedes japonicus | reverse complement strand
GGTGATGAGCGAACATCTCCTTCTATACTCAATTACAACCAAATTAGTCAACCAGTGCCCCCGTCTACTCACTTCGAGATATTTCCAACACATCCTCCCAGTGCAGATCGTTCGTGTATCAGAATAGGTTTCTGCAAGTTGCAGGCCAGCTCTTAAGTTGTCGTTCGAAGATTTCCTTCTGGGTGCACGGTTCGCTGAAATCCCGCTGGTAGTCGAGCCCGCACGGTCCAATCGCAACGCACTCCGGTGCCCCGGCAATTATCTCGAAGTCGTGCCACGTGCTCGGTTCTTCGATGATTGATTTCGAATCATGCGGATGGATTCCCGCCGTCGAATAAATGATGCCCGGGTAGATACGCGTCAGACGAAGGGCCTCCCTTGCTAGATTTGACCGGCGTACCTGTGTACGCATGATCTTTTGGACGCCTGCAATTGAGATGGAAAGGGAATGTGTGTTATTGCCTTTACACTTGACATTGATCTTTTTCTTTTTTTTTTTTTTTTGATATTTATAGCTGAAAACAAAGCGGTGGAATTTTGAAGTAGTAGATGTAAGTGATGCGTAGCATAGCAGGATAGCAGTGCGTGTTGAAAACAAATTTTGCTTCTGAATGAACGGCTAAATAAGCCTTGATTTATAGCGTGCGACGAGCAAACCATTTAACCATGAAGTTTTTTCAGAAGCAGATAATTTATCATCTCCATGCTAAGCGCTAGGAGCGGACAGTAATTTTATTGCTAGAACAAATAGACATGAAGAGAAAGTGTATTGATAGATCCGTAAGAGAACGGCAGGCTTTTGAAATTGAATAGATGTAAGTTTGAAAACGAGCGGAGGGCATTTGAACGGTAGTATACGATCGAGGCACATAACCCTTTGTCATACTACCCTATGCAGGATAGGCAAGGGGGAAATCCCCTTGACTGGACAAAAGGTTATGCAAACCGATCGTGCTCTTATACTACCTATTGCTTGTTTCTAGTTCTAGCGATTTGTCCGTCTCCTAAAACTGCCTAGCACGGGTGAGAAATTATCTCCCGCTGTTGGGTTTATTTTATAGCATGCACCGCCTGTTTCACACATTTGCTCTTCTCGTCATCTATAACTTATAGATCTCGGAGAGAACGACGGTGAGTGGTGCAAATACTGATCCCCACCAGTATGAATTAATGGATTCCCCATTATGGGCTTTCTACACTTTTGATTGTTATTTTTGTATTCTCCCCAGCGCGGAAGTAACGATCTTTGATGAAAGTTTTTCAGAAGCAGATAATTTATCATCTCCATGCTAAGCGCTAGGAGCGGACAGTAATTTTATTGCTAGAACAAATAGACATGAAGAGAAAGTGTATTGATAGATCCGTAAGAGAACGGCGAGGCTTTTGAAATTGAATAGATGTAAGTTTGAAAACGAGCGGAGGGCATTTGAACGGTAGTATACGATCAGGCACATAACCCTTTGTCTACTACCTATGCAGGATAGGCAAGGGGGAAATCCCTTGACTGACAAAAGGTTATGCAACCGATCGTGCTCTCTATACTACCTATTGCTTGTTTCTAGTTCTGGCATTTGTCCGTCTCCTAAAACTGCCTAGCACGGGTGAGAAATTATCTCCCGCTGTTGGGTTTATTTTTAGCATGCACCGCCTATTTCACACATTTGCTCTTCTCGTCATCTATAACTTATAGATCTCGGAGAGAACGACGGTGAGTGGTGCAAATACTGATCCCCACCAGTATGAATTAGTGGATTCCCCATTATGGGCTTTCTACACTTTTGATTGTTATTTTTGTATTCTCCCCAGCGCGGAAGTAACGATCTTTGATGAAGTTTTTCCAGAAGCAGATAATTTATCATCTCCATGCTAAGCGCTAGGAGCGGACGGTAATTTTATTGCTAGAACAATCAAAAGTGTAGAAAGCCCGTAATGGGGAATCCATTAATCCATACTGGTGAGGATCAGTATTTGCACCACTCACCGTCGTTCTCTCCGAGATCTATAGTTATAGATGACGAGAAGAGCAAATGTGTGAAATAGGCGTGCATGCTAAAAATAAACCCAACAGCGGGAGATAATTTCTCACCCGTGCTAAGCAGTTTTGAGGAGACGGACAAATCGCTAGAACTAGAAACAAGCAATAGGTAGTATAAGAGCACGATCGGTTGCATAATCACTTTGTCAGTCAAGGGATTTCCACCTGCCTATCCTGCATAGGGTAGTATAGACAAAGGGTTATGTGCCTGATCAGTATACTACCGTTCAAATGCCCTCCGCTCGTTTTTCAAACTTACATCTATTCAATTTCAAAGCCTGCCGTTCTCTTACGGATCTATCAATACACTTTCTCTTCATGTCTATTTGTTCTAGCAATAAAATTACTGTCCGCTCCTAGCGCTTAGCATGGAGATGATAAATTATCTGCTTCTGAAAAACTTCATCAAAGATCGTTACTCGCGCTGGGGAGAATACAAAAATAACAATCAAAAGTGTAGAAAGCCCATAATGGGGAATCCATTAATTCATACTGGTGGGGATCAGTATTTGCACCACTCACCGTCGTTCTCTCCGAGATCTATAAGTTATAGATGACGAGAAGAGCAAATGTGTGAAATAGGCGGTGCATGCTAAAATAAACCCAACAGCGGAGATAATTTCTCACCCGTGCTAGGCAGTTTTAGGAGACGGACAAATCGCTAGAACTAGAAACAAGCAATAGGTAGTATAAGAGCACGATCGGTTGCATAACCTTTGTCAGTCAGGGATTTCCCCCTTGCCTATCCTGCATAGGGTAGTATGACAAAGGGTTATGTGCCTGATCGTATACTACCGTTCAAATGCCCTCCGCTCGTTTTCAAACTTACATCTATTCAATTTCAAAAGCTCTGCCGTTCTCTTACGGATCTATCAATACACTTCTCTTCATGTCTATTTGTTCTAGCAATAAAATTACCGTCCGCTCCTAGCGCTTAGCATGGGAGATGATAAATTATCTGCTTCTGAAAAACTTCATCAAAGATCGTTACTTCCGCGCTGGGGAGAATACAAAAATAACAATCAAAAGTGCATTTAACCATGCCGAAACAAGTAAGCACATGCTTCATGTCGAGAAATTTTTAATACACTTTGTGTAATAACAGTCATTGTTTTAGCCGAAGCTTCGCGACTATGGTTTCTTTTTGCCTTGTCATAATGGATATCGATATTCTTCCACTCGATAGCAAAAGTAGTCTAGACGTGGAAAAGTTTGCACCAAATGCACTCTCCATATACACACCATCGCATATGGGCGCCTGAAATACAAAACATGGGTCTGTTGCCGTTTTACCTTTTTTTTAAAAGATGGAATGCAAATCGCATGGAAAATCGACTGTTGATTTCGAAGCACCCTTGTAAGCAGTTACAGTAGTCGACAATTTTGTTGTGATAATCGGCTATCTTTGTTTACCACAGTCGTAAACCAAGGTATCGAAATAAATTACTGAGCGAAAATGTCATATGATTGTTTCATACCACACAGTTAAAAAAATGCATTTTCTGCGCTGTCCAATGCACATAAAGTAAATGATAGATTTGACAAATTAATGGGATTTTTCATGTAAATTTAACCCTGATAACGCCTGAATCTTGTCTGTTGCATAAAAGATTGCGAACATTGTTGTATGGCGCATGCTAGATTGCAACAATTACGTTGTTTACACTTCCTTTGGCTTGAAACTAAACGAGGGGAAATTTTACGCGCCAGTTAAAATTCATCATTTTTTTCTGTGTACGACGTTTTCTCACATATGATTTATCGGCATAATGAAAACATTATAATTCACTCAATCTTTTTAGTGTTCCTTTGGTTTGTGTTAAGATGAGCAATTTAAAATCGCCTGGAAGTGAACAACTATAAATTGATTATTAATGAGGGTTATTCCGAGAGTCGAAGTGACGTTTGTCACATACAGTGGCGTGACCCTTCATTTGATTTACTCAGAGTCACGTCACTGCAGGTGACTTTTATCATTACAAACAAACGTTACTTCGACTCTCGGAATAACCCTAAATGTCTCAACTGCTTTAAAATAAATCGGTTATCCTGATAACCGTGAACGTCGAATTAATGACAGTTTTGGTTTGATTTTTTGTAGTTTTCCCATGACTTCTATTCCGTTTTCCTTGAAGGGACATCATGCTCCTATCTACCCTACATGGTTTTAAATGTAGGGTATGCGCACATCAAAATCTTCAAAAAAAAAAACTCATAGTTGCAATTTATTTCAATTTATTTCCGAACGAGAAAAAATTGATCATAAAAAGGCATAATTTGGCAATACAAACGCATCTAAAAAAAAATCAACTTGTTTTATCCGAATGTACAAACTTTTCGTTCAATTCCATCCATAAGATTTTGCACAGTGCCCTCGCCCAGTGAAGTGAGATAGCCTTTTCCAACTTCTTAGCAAAATCTTTCTCATCATTGGCATTTCTTTTCGATTTTCCAAGATTTCACTTCATGTTTGCCCAATATTTTTCGATTGGTCAAAGTTCTGAACAGTATGGAGGATTGCAGTCCTTAGGCACACTGTTGACGTTGTTTTCCGCCTTTCCATTCCTGAGCCACTTTTTCATTATGATAAGACTTGGCGACTCAGGCCAAAACAACACGAACAATTGAACATGTGTGCCTTTCAATGAAAGATAGTAGCCCGAGCCGTTTCTTTAGGAACTTGCTGATTTATCGTACCTGTAGTTATGAAGACTTTGCTTTTCAATCCGAAACTTCATTTAGCCTACCACAGCTTATACTTTTATGCGAGCTTCAACAACTTTTTAGCCTTATAGCAATTGTCCAGACAGCTGCTTAAAGTCTGCTTTACTTTCAAGTCGTTTCATCGATTCATTACCACGCAGTCAAATATATCAGAATTCTATCGTATAGTTTACGTGCTCGTGTTTTTGCACTAGTTAACTGTTTTGATTTTGATTGCATACTGAGAAAAGATGTAGTCAAATGACACTGGCTAGACTTTAATTTGCACATACCTTAAACAGAAAGTAACACTCTGACGACAAAACTTTAACTTGATTTGTGTACGATAACTTGTAGTCTGGTGTTTATATGAATTCTCATGATTTGATTTTTGCTCAGATCGTTGCACTCTCGCACTGTCGTCTGGAATAGAGTTCGAAATTTTGTGCTTGTGCCTAGACAAAAAATGTTCGATCAATAGCTATCTAGAATTCAATTTATTCCCAGACTTACCTAGTGATTCCCTTCTTATTTACACGTATTTCAATACGTGAAAAAAGTTAGCTCTTACCATAGGTGGATACACACACAAATTTTTGCCATTAGTCATGGAATAAGGCAAACAAAATAAAAACCGAAACAGCATTGCTGCGAAAATCAATGCCCCCTGTTTGTTGCCTTCTTCCCACCGTTTGCCACATTGCATTGCCGTACAACGTGCAATGAAAGGCATGAAAGGTAATATGCAAATCGTAACGTGCATTAGAATTAATATGGATTGGTGCGGAAACAGACAAGAAGATTTGCATGTTTGTCGGAATTGTTTTTTCTGATGTTAGTTTTGATCCAACCTTTTCCACTTCATTAATTCTGTCGGAAGCTTGAAAACCATTGCACCGAGCGGCGGCGTAGAATCGGATTTGTTCTAAGGTTGGTTGAAGTGGCGAGAGTCACTCAATTTCCGATGCATTTATAATGCTTATATCTGTTTGATTTTTTTTGTTAGACTATTGCATAAATTATAAATTTGAAAATAATTATATGGCGGCATATTTGAGTGCGAAAACGGAAAAGACCGTTGACATGATCGGAAAATCGAACCCGAGGATTTTGTTCTGTAGATAACTTATTTTTCAACGCCAACACAGTGGCTTGAATTGTTTCAATTAAGCATAAAATAAAATATGAGTAGTCAGGATAAATGTTTATTTACTATGCTTTGGTAATTTATCGATGAAAATCGATCTTGCACAATTACCAAGAGAATAACTCGTTGACTTGTTCCAATTTAACAAAAGTGCTAGAGCAGCCAATGTGACGCTGACGGCGTCGTTAATGTCGTGGTAAATGTCTTCGCCTCTCACCCCAATCGGTCTGGTATCCATTTCAGTCGGTGATGGTCGCAGGGCCGATTTGCATCACCACTACGAATTTTTAAAGGTACACATCTAAAGGGCGAACACGAAATTATTGCGACACCGAAAATGTCATGCCAATTTTCTTATAATGTTTAGAATCAAACCAAAATTTTAGGGTAGTTTTATACATATATTTACTTCAAAAATCAAAAGAAAAGTTAATCGATGGAGCCTTGAGTGTAAAATTGAACGCATTTTCGCTTGATGCCCTCCATCAAAGTCTTTACAGTGTCATCCGGTACCAGTTTCTCAGTTTTTTTTTCCATTTTCTTAACATGTCCTTCTCGTCTTTGACTGTCTTCTTGCTCTTCCGAATTTCCCGCTTCATCATTGCCCAGTACTGCTCCACCGGGCGCGACAGTTTGGCGGTTTGACAGTTTGGCGGATTCATGTCCTTTGGAACAAAATGGACAGAATTGGCCTCATACCACTCCAGGACACTTTTAGTATAGTGGCATGATGCCAAATCTGGCCAAAATAGCGGAGCTTCGTCGTGCTGCTACAAGAACGGCAAAGGCGCTTCTCCAGGCACTCAGATTTGTAGATCTCGCCATTTACTGTGCCCTTTGTCACGAAAGGCTCACTCCTCAGTCCGCAAGAGCAGATGGCCTGCCAAATGAGATATTTGGAGGCGAACTTCGACATTTTCTTCTTCTTAAATTTGTCGTCAACATAGAACTTGCTCTTGCCGGTGAAATACTCCAACCCCGGAATTTGCTTAAAATCGGCTTTTATATACGTTTCGTCGTCTATCACACAGCAGCCATATTTTGTCAGCATCTTCTCGTAGAGCTTCCGTGCCCGAGTTTTAGCCGACGATTGTTGCTGCTCATCGCCGTTTGGGAAGTTCTGTACCTTGTATGTATGTAGTCCAGCATTATGGACGTAGCTCTGCGACATGCCGATCTTTTAGCCAAATCACGGCTTGAGACGTTGGGATTTTCGTTAATCATCCGCTTCACCTTTCCCTCCGTCTTTTTGTTCTCGGTCCCGTTTTTCTTCCAGCTCCTTTGCCGTGGTCCAACGTCAACCGCTCCTGGAACCGCTTCAACACTCTGGAGACGGTTGAATGGTGAATGTTCAACATTTTTCCCAACTGCCGGTGCGACAGGTCAGGAAATTCCAGGTGTTTGGAAAGAATTTGTTCTCTCGACTCGCGTTGGTTCACCTCCATTTTCGTTGAATCGAAAAACACGACTTCGACAGCATGTAAACAATACACATCAATGAGAAAGTGTGCAAAATTTGGTTGATTTTTACCCAATGGTAAAAAAGTTATGCCCTGTTGAATGTGTCGCAATAATTTCGTGTTCGCCCTTTAGTTCTCGAGTTAAGCAGAAACTTGTGTTTCATTTGGATGGAAGCCTCACCTTCCAGACGGGGAAAGAGTCTCGAACCATCATAAGAACCTTCTTCGGCCCCAAAAACCCCAGCATACAAACAGTAGGGATAATTCTCATGTTTGGTTTAAATTTTTGTTACGTGTGTATTGTGGTTTGAAACCCTTCCTCATCTTTCAGAGAGAGGAGGGGTTTCAAACCACCATGAAAACATTTCTCACCGGGCTGCAAAATGGTAAGTCGACAACAGGGATGGAGTGTGCGTTCCCGCAATATAGGTCTGGTCCTCACAGGTTCCTACCTCATGCTTCCACGGGTCAAGAGATGACAAAGACCGCCAGCTAGGGGTTGCTTACTTAGCTGGTAGTGCAACCGCTTTTGAGGAGGTGCGTGCCGAGCGTCTCTCCAACAAGGAGGTGCGGCTCAAACAGCGCCTGTCCTGGCATCCAGCGTCTGAGTAAGAAACGCTGAATCGCGTCAACTAACATCCTTTTGTATTCTACTGGAATAAACACTTGTGAGTGGTCCCAGCAGCATCCTTACTGTTGGTATAAATCGGTACAACATTTTGAATAACTTTAATGTGCATTTCTGTACAGAGATTTTTCTTTCGGGAGCATAGTAAAATAACTTATTCGCTTACCAAAACGGATCCCGCTCTAAACCCAACCATTTTATCTAATATCCCAGTGATTTCTCGTTTATGTGCAAAGGTGTTTTCGGCTTCCTTCAAATTCCCTACCCTACCCATTCCCTACTTGACCTGCATTCGGGTGAGGCCGGTGCCGGTATTGCCTTAGTTTGTGGTCACCAGTTTTTACACATTGAGGATATATGCTAGTCCCAAGCATCATTTTTTTTTTTTGATTCTCTGTGTAATAACAGCTGATTTGGCAATAACGGAGTAGCGACCTCGGGCGATCAATCATGCTCATGCTCACCATAGAAACATTTCTCGCCTTCAAAAATTTTCACATGCAAAATTTGGATCCATTTGCTTGATTAGTTCTCGAGTTATGCAGACATTTGTGTATCATTTGTTTGACTCCCCTCTCTCTTCATCTAGGGGTGGGAGGGTTCTCAAACCATCAAAAGTACCTTCTCCGGCTCCAAAAACCCCTGCATACGAATTTTTCCGTCAATGGGTTCAGTAGTTTCCGAGTCTATAAGGGTCAGACAAAACCGCTTTAATTAAAATTTCATTTGAATTTATTAGAAGCATTTCAAAATGTTCGTCCTATAATTTAACATAGGAGCTGTCAGATTTATCACCACTCCGTGTCTTCTTTTTTCAACCTGGATTCGTTCAATGGAACACAGCCTAAACCTATCAAGATTTCACATGTCAAACTATACACTGTAACCAGCCAGTACCCATGGGTAAAAATTTACCCACGTTTTGATAGTATATGAAGCTGCCAAAAACTGGATACTTTTTAAATCAAAATAATGTATACTAACTACCCATTTTTCATTTGAATTGAGAGACCACAATACGGGTATTTTTCGACCCATTAATGGGTAAAAATATCTTAGCATTCTTCTGGCTCGCTTTTAGTAGAAAGTTCGAAAAAAAATAACTTCGCGTCGGAGTACATTCCATGAAAACGCGTAGAATATGGAAGAACTGAAGGCTAAATTGGATAGCGAAAGCTTCCAAAACTGAGAGATACGTTAATAATTTAATATTAATTTAATTGAATTTAATATTGCAGTGTCCGGTTTCAAAATGCGGGGCTTTCATTGAGAGTTATGTTTTCGAGCTGAAATTCCATGTAAAGGAATTTCATAAACTAAACACCAGTTCAAAGAATCGTCAAAGGTTGTCGTTACGAATAAATACACAAATGCAAAAACAAAAACAGTAATTGCGATCTATTATGTTTGTGCCAGTGCTCATTATTCAATGTTCAATTCAATGTCATTCAAAGGAACTAAAATCAAATCGCAAAAAATAGTTATATCATACCCATTTCGCAAATGACAAACATTTTGAAAACTGAGTATTTCATACTCATTTTCCAAATAACAAACGTTATGAAAAATGGGTACAAAATACTCGATAGCCTGCCGTACAGGCTCTTTACCCATTAATGGGTAAACCCGTTTTACTCATTATAGGAGTTAACCCTAAGTTTGAAATTAGTGATATTTTACCCATTAATACAAGCATACAAGCGGGTCAAATTTCCGGCACAAAATGTTTATGGTTTTTTTTTAATTTGTGTCGTCGAATGGTGAAATGGTGAAGCAAATCTGTAATAAAAGCTGTCGTTTGTGGTCGATATCATTTTAACTTGTTTCGTTGTAGCAAATGGTTCATTTTATTCTGAACTTTGTATATTTCAAGAACAAAGTATGCAAAGAGCCTACAATGTTTGGGACATGAAAAAACAAATTTCGTCGTATATGTCGATGTCTTACACTGAACCTTACCATCCTTCTATTATCGAATTAATCCTCAGTCGGTTCATATCGAAACATTGAAATCGTAGGGTAACGGGATGTAATGTTAGCCTA
Organism: Aedes japonicus; assembly: GCA_034211315.2. Taxonomy (NCBI): domain Eukaryota; kingdom Metazoa; phylum Arthropoda; class Insecta; order Diptera; family Culicidae; genus Aedes; species Aedes japonicus. Next base: position 24,224 of record JASCZW010010921.1, on the reverse strand, counting down.
GCTCCTTGATTCAGCCTATGTACCAAATATGTAATTATTTCTTCGATAATCAACCAAATCATGTTGCTATCAGCATGACCGATTTATTTCAAAGCAATTGAGACATAATCAATCAATTTATAGTAGTTCACTTCCGCGTAGTTTTCGATTTCCATGACTTTTTAGACACCATGAATTTACTGGTTAAGCTGAACAGATTTTCTACACGATCTTCGAATGATCTAAATTTGCTGAAATTGAACCTATAAACCGAATAATGCAGCCAAGATGTACAGAATATAGTCACATGTTATAAACTTACAGGTCACATTAGTAAAATAACAATGATTTAACAAGCAAACGGTGGGCCCAATGTTAGGGACATATTTTTTTCTATGTTCCCAAATATGGCCTGTCTTATGGAAAGCGTAGTAAAAATGTTGTTATTGGTAACATTTACAATACAAATGTCTGAGTTCCGGTTAAATATTGTTCATATGGCTCATCTTAACACAAATTAAAGGAACAAAATCTGTGTAGAGTGAATTATAATGTTTTGATTGTCGAATGACTGCTAAATCATATGTAAAACTCACTTAAGTGTTTTTTAGCAGTTCAAGTATAGTTTGTGTTGTGAAATTGTTTGTTGGGTAGAGCGAATACAGCTGGGAACGCCTTGAATCAGAAAATCAGGAAGAAGCCCGTACGAAGATTGCATTTATAGAAAATCAATCGAATGGGACGAACTTGCATCCATGATTAGACCCAATTTGGTACGCATAGACCAACATTACATCCATATCCCTCGAAAGTTTCTGACATTATAAAACGAGTTGTGTAGCTTTTCGTGATACATTCTACCAGATGGCTTATTAAACATATCTTCGGAAGTGTATAGCTAGTTAAATTTTGTTTCCAGCTCAAATACTTTATGAGTTACAATGAAAACTGTAATCGATTGTTGCATATTAGGCTGAGTCAAGGGACACATACCCTATGTTCGAATGATAGATACAAGCAGACGACGATTTTCTTAAAACCAGATGATTTTCCTTCGAATGTTGAACAACTAGTAATACGCGAAGCGAACTGACCTTCCGTTCAAATTCGAATTCATGCTGTATGAAAAATCTTCATCCCAAAGTGGAATGCATATGGCATTGGAAAGCCCTATAACGCAAATCTTTTGAAATGAGGATGACAAACATTCCATTTTATATCCAACCTTTTTCAAATCGCTGATGATGTACACAGTTATAAAGCCAACATCATATTGAATTAGGTTGGTTGTTTTTCATACGAAACATGGAAGACCGTTATACGAATCTATCATCCGAATGCTTTACGTTAAGGCGCGCAAGCGATTTACTTTTAAGACGATCTTGTGATGATGATTGGGTTCAGTATAGTTTGGATGGATGACCTTCACAACTAAATACGCTCTTGCAAAAGTGTAAAAATCCGTATGCTTTTTTTCTTTTTGTCTTGATTCAGTTCATCAACTACTGAAACTTGTTATTATTAGATTATTATTATTATTCCCTAGATTCCATATACCTGACTTGCAGTATACTCAAATGTGCTAACCCCAAAAAAACCTACCTTATCTTCCTAATCTTAATTGAGCTTCCGTTTTTTTGTTTCACTTTCCTATTGATTAGAAAGGGAAATCAATTCCTACTTTTTCCACCATTCACTGTCGCATCGAATCATCCGTTACTAATTTAATCGTAATTAACAAAAACTTGCACTGACCATCACGTAACTAAGTGTGAGGCCAGACCTGTACCGGTCCATATAAAAAAACCAACGACCCGTTGAACAATATCTCAGTGCACCGAGAGTGGCTGCAGAGACGCAGTCAAAACACAGAGTTCCGAAAAATACCGCTGGCAACCTAGAGCAAGATCGAATGAACCTAACCATTTGAAATTTTAACCGAACTGCTACTGCGCGCGCCCGGTCGTAACACTCCAATTATGTTTCATTTTTTTGTTGTTGCTGTTTCTGTTTGGAGCGAAAATATCCATTATTGCCAAAAAAACTTTCGCTTCTGCTGAGGCCAAAACCAGCCGATAATTGGTGAAAGTAGGGTGGTTTATTTCGGACGTCTCATGTCATTATCAAAATTCACAGCAGTCCAGGTGATTTTGCTATCATCTGCATCTGCATCTTGCGTAACCACATGTGCACTATGGCTATGGCCAGCACTGACTGTGCGTGAGATCCGACGGTCGAAAAGTGGTAATGATGATGAATGCGTTGTCCAGGTTTGGCTGTTTTCGACATTGATGGGAGGGAGAACTATTTTGGCCTGATCGCCCATTCAGGTCGACGAAGAATCTGTCAGAGATCTGTACAGAGTTTCTGTACAATCTGACATACAAGAAATCAATTTTTCATTACGTTCGAACTCAATCCGTAGGATGAAGTGATTGTGATTGTATTGGAATAGTTGAATTACTCAAAATCGTGTGCCAGTTCCTAATTCCCACTGAATGTGTACTGAATGAATGAGAGAGTGAAAAAGAACGAACTTAGTACGCTGGATATAAGATAAAACCCTACCATTTCAATAACAGTACTAGTATTGAAAAGAATCGACTAGCGGTTGATGGAATCAAGCAAGCGAAGGATCGAAATTGATGAGTTTAGTTAAGGTATGACAAGAGGTGATTGGAAATCTTTCGCAGTATTTATTATTTTTAAATTCTTTTCAAATGAATAATAATCGATCAAGTTATGACCTGTTATGTGGCTACTAACTAGGACATCATCATCAGGCTTCAAATTGAATATTGGGTATTATAGCTTTAGGTATTATGTAGCATGCTTAAAATCCTTTAATATCCGTTTCTTTAACCCCTATTAAAAAAAAAGTGGACATGTTAGGTTTGAAAATATCTTTAATTTTTCAGCTACGTTTTGTTTCCAGTTTTTGTGCCCTTCTGAGAAGACACTCAAACAAAAAATTCGTAATTGAGTACGGCAAATGTCTATCATGCTCCGATCACCCCAGAAATTGCTCGGCAATAATCCAAACGACGATGTTTTGAGTTATTGACTTTTTTTTATCGCGTTCTATTTCATCACTCACCTACACCAGCATGCTTTTTATTTCATACATTGCTCATGGCGCAGCTCATGCTCTAATAAAAAGCCTATTAGAAAATAAGGGTTTGTACAATGATCGGTTCATGGATGCAATATTACAAGTAGTGATAGTTCAGGAAATAAATGCACAGTACGCGCGGTCAGAACGCCCATGGTTTGAAGTCGGTGAGGTTGTTGTTGATCATTTCTTTTACTTTTCCTTGTGAACAAATATATTTATAAGAAAGCAACGACTGTCCATACGACGCAGTTTTCTTATTTTTTTTACATTGAACTGCGGATTGTATATTACATCCTCTGTTCATGTGCTCTCCTTTAACAACCACTGATTTGAATTCTAACATAACTGTAAGCGAATATTAAATTCCCCGGTTGCGTGTATGTTCTGCAACCGTAGATCTGAAGTCGTAATGAAATGTCTTAAACTTTGTTTCCAAAGTCATTTTTGTGCGACACCGGCTTTTCCCAACGCATTTATTGGGTCCTACACACTTAGTTTTTTTTTACAGAAATCTGTAAAATTTTACCGGATTCTCAACAGCGTGTTAGGTAATCCAATTTAACGGATTTCGGTAGAATTTTACAAATTGAGGTAAATGTTTTACAGATAACTGTTAAATTTCACCGAAATCCGTTAATTCGGGCTACCGATCTTTCGGTAAAAAAATTTAAGTGTTTATGTTTAATAACTTATAACACAAGGGCATCTTAAGCGGTGGTCTATTTTAGGAACAACTTTATACTTGATTTGCATCAGCAACACTTGAATAGTATCAGCTAAAATGGACCAGCTTTGCCTTCCCCGCACCGGTGTTGTATTTCTTGTTGTTAGATCCATAGGTTTTTTTCAGAGATCGCAGATTTTTCACAAACTTTTTGCCTTAAGTTTTAAGAAGAACTCTAACTTCCTACGGAAGTTGGCCAATTTCTCGTAATTTGTTAAAATATTTGTGATATTCTGCCTTTTATCATGAAGCTAGATCTGTTTCTCAAAGTTCCGGTTATTTCCAGAAAGTTGTTTCTATAGTATTCCATGGGTGGTCACCAAACTTTTTGGAAGTTCAAATAAGTTTCCAGAAACGTTTTTCGGCAATCCAATGGACTTTCCTGAAGTTCCGCCACTTATCTTCTCATAATAGAGCGAGGAAACTTCATGATTATCTTGAAACTGTCTAAAATCTCATTCAACTTCCGGGAGCTTAATCACCTTCTGTCAGGTTCATAGTAATTCAGTTTAGAAGTTCACAGTAATTCAGAAAATAATTTTTAAAGAGTTCGTTTAGTTTCTAGCAGCTTATATAAGCTCTGATCAATTCACGTAGCTGCCGAGAAGTGCTAGGATTTTCTTGAAGCTGTAGAATATGCAACTGAATAAAATAATATTTAAAAACGATTTTTGGAAAAAATCAAAGATTTCTGAACCTATCTTCTAGGTATCATCGGTTTCCCCCAGAAAGCTGATTAAAATTACCATTGTAAAATATATCCTTTCCTTTAGAAAAGGATAGGTAAGCCTGAACATCCAGATCCCTAGTAAACCTGCCGAAAATTTCTTTATAACAGGTTTCTCTTAAATGTATCTGTTTGAGCTATTTTCGTGCGCTAATCATGACCAATCCATCATTAAACCGTTTGTTCACTTTGAAGACTTAATTAGTTTTCATTTTCGAGCAATCGAAATAGTGTTTGGAATCGGAATTTGCCACCAAATTGTCATAAATCTACAACAGTCACAATTCCGGGAGCTTCCCAGTAAAAAACATTCAACATTCAGGAATGAAACAAAAAGCAACTTGAGGTAATTATCAGCATCCGAGACGAACAACACCACTTCCTGCCCGGCGCCAGCATCAACCCCACCAAATATGGCCACTTTTCAGCTCAAAAGCTGAAATTTTACTCATTAATTGGTATTATCAAGCAGCGTGTAGTTTTTTGGAACGGTATTTTTCTTGTCCCAAATTTCTACAAGAATAGATCAAAGCATATACCAGATTTAAAATGATGCAATATAGATCTGGCATAAAACCAAATTTAGAACACCGGCGCAGCGATGTTTTTGCGTTTGGTTTAAAAAAATAAATCCCATCCACGATTTGGACCACCGTTGAAGATGCCCTAATGACATATAAGAACATGTTGTTCTGCTACTGGAAACCAGATCTTGAACAAAGCTGCACAACTTTGAACTTGAATGTTTAATTATCAGTCTGTCGAAGTTCTCGACTACTCGTTTCAAAGCATTGTCAATGAATGCCTCATATTTTAGCTCATTTTTTATTTGATTTTAGATACATGTTAAGTTGAGCTATTTCTAGACCACAAGCCATTTCCTATGAATTTGCCTCCATTTTTAAGGGGACGAGCTTGCATTCTGTGAATCATGTGATGCAAAGTAGCCATTTTTTGTTGAAGAGAGTAGTTAAAAGTTTGGAATTACACGCTTGGTATTCTCCAGGTCAACATGCTAGGCTGATTCGAGTACCTTTATTGGCATTTGTTGAGTTGATCTCTATTGTACCAAAACCCGTCACGATACATGAAGACAATCAATCATGTATTTCCATCTCTGTCGAGCAGCGAAAGCATAAAAGGTGAAACAAATTGCAATTCAACACTTCTTTGTGCGAAAATTGATAGAACGTGGACAAGTCGAACGTAAGTACGTGCAGAATGATAATCAGGTTACTACGACCAAAGGGTTAGCCCAAATACATTTTCGAAAAGCCGCGCGTCATGCTAGGAGTAAGTAATTAAGGCGGAGTATTAACCATGAACTGATGCAGTCTGCGTAACTTTATATTTTTACACGCAAAAAAAAACTGCAGTAGAAACTACCATTTCGAGGGTTAAATTAAGCGCAAACACCAACAATTTTGACTTGACTATAAATGCGTTTGTTTTTACCTTGCCTGTGATTAGACAACCATGGTGCGGTTGATATCAATATGAGGTCTGTCAAATATACCAGAAATGTTGAAAGTTTTACTATACATGTAGTCAATTGACTGAAATTTCATGATAGTTTTGAAGATAGGCATAGTCTGGTAAAATGGTAGTTATTACTACAAGATTTTTTGCTGTGTATCGTAATGTGAATTCAATTTACCTACTTTGTTTGTCTGTGTTAATGAGAGAATAATAAAATGTCACTTATCTTTAATATCACAACAGAGTAGAACGCGTTTTTCTGAACATGGAAAGCGGTAATTTTCCGATTAGCCGGTCTTAAGACTCTTTCTCCCATGGCACAACCGGGTGGACTGTGGCGGGCGGACCTGTCCGAACCACCTGCTGAGAGCTCGTGTCGAAAACTGAAATCATTGCGGGTCATCTCGCGTGCTATATACTAGCGTTGATAGTATAGTCTTAAATGAAGAGAGGTACGAAAATACAGTACGAAGCAAAAATCTAAAGGCCTCAGTTACACTCAGTAGCAAAAAAAAAGCCGAGCAAAATTTTTTTGCTTCCAAATAACGCGCCACGGTCAACCTTCTGTAACTTTGCCACCATTATCAACATTTTGACTTTGAACTTAGAGCGCAATAAAATTCCTCCGCAGCTTCGCAATACCAGATTATAACATCGCGGTCAGGTTCTGAACCGCTTCTATCAAAGCGGTTTGGACTACAGCTGGCATCAAAGTTGACTGCACCAACGCGAGCATTCTCATTTTCAATTAACAGATGGCCTTGCTGAAATATCGGTGCAAAAAAAGCCGAGGTGAATTCTATTAATAATACTGTATAATACTGTAACGTAATTTTCACAAACCGATACGTACTGAATGCCATATTTTTAAAGTTCTTCGTGGGTTACACTATTTATTTGGAATATTTCACGCGTAACAAATCATGTGTATCAATAAGATGAATTCACCTCGGCTTTTTTTTGCACCGATATTTCAGCAAGGCCAATATTGGGTAAAAATAGGAAAAAATACTCACGTTGGTGTGTCAACTTTGATGCCAGCTGTAGTCCAAACCACTTGATAGAAACAGTTCAAATTTTGACCACATTATTTTCTATACAATTTTAAGCTATGAAGGAATTTTTAATACGCTATTTAAATTTTTAACAGAAATACGGATTTTTGAAATTGGTATGTCCTAAAATGACTTTTTTCATATATGTTACGATAACTTCAAATTTATAAATTATATCAACACGAAATTTTGATCATATTAGGTCTATACATTGATAATAGTGTCGTCAAATTTTCAGTCAAAAATATTGATAATTGACAAAGTTACAGAAGGTTGAGCATGGCGTTATTTGGGAGCAAAATTTTGTTCGGCTTTTTTTTTGCTACTGAGTGTATAAAGCAAAATAATTTTGCAGCTACGGATGTGGTTGTTTCTGTATTTATCATGGAATAAAACAAAATGAAATAAAAAGAAGAAGACAATTTGAACTTGCATTTGAGGACTCGGATTGGGAAAAACATATATTCAACCTGTTCATACGGAGATTTGTATGGGATCAAAAGTAGGTCATTTTTAAGTTAAAAAAATAACTATTTATACTCATAGCACTTAATTGTTATTTCAATGCTAAATATTTGTAAGTTATTCTGATGGTGGTGGTGGTGGTGATAATGGTGTATGAATGAAGTCATTGTGTTCAATTGAACGAGAGTTATTAGCGTTCAAAAACCTTTAACTTTAGCGTAACGCCCTCATTTTTCAAAATTTTGAAATGACACACGGTATAGAAAAGAGAAACGTAGTCCTACTTTAAGATCAGTATCGTCTAAAAAGTAAAGAGGTTACGGAATTTTGTTCAATATTACCAAGCGGAATTTTGACAATTGATCTGCATGGAACGAAATGTCACTTTCACTTACGGAATAATCGAGCAGAATATTTTTTCGAAAGTAAAAGTGATAGGTCCCATTAGCTTACGTGGAAACCTTACAAATTCCAGTTTTATTTTTTGTTCTTTTCAGGTGGATACTGCTGCAGCAATTTCTATTCGATTCTTTACTTTTCCGTTTCAGGAAACGGAATTTAACATGGGTTTTGGATAGGAAAAGAAATTTCTTTTGAACACGATACGGACCTTTAAAAAAAAGTCATGACTTTTGTATTTGAATTTTTTTTCATAGAAATTGTCATTGCAAAATATTACAAAATAATTCTTAAGATTCTTTGAAGTCAAATAGCAAAATTAGGCATCTACCGATTTAAATTGTTTTTAAAAAGATTTTTTTATTTAGTGTATGGTTTGCTTTACAAAGCCACATTGATTACCAACAACTTCTTCTCAGACTTAATTGCACTATAAAGGTCGGTATCGTGTTCGAAAGAAATTTCTTTTTCTATACCAAACTTATGTTAAATTCCGTTTACGGAAACGGAAAAGTAAAAATTCTGCAGCAGTATCCACTTGAAAAGAACAAAAAATAAAATGAGCATTTGTAGGGTTTCCATGCAAACTAATGGGAGCTGTCACTTTTACTTTCGGAAAAATATTCTGCTCGATTATTCCGTAAGTGAAAGTGACATTTCGTTCCATACATCAATCAATCAATTGTCAAAATTCCATAACCTCTTTATTTTTTAGGTCGATACTGGGCTTAATCAACGATTTTCGAGTAGATATTTTGAAGATTACACATAAAAAAACACATGCGCCTTATTAAAAAAAAAAAAATTTTTTTGTGCATGTGAAAAAACATGATTTCTCATATTAAAACCATGTGCAAAACTCCATTCAATTCGGAGAGGGTTAAGTTGAGTTGTTTACTCACTTTTATGGAGAATAGGCTTAATAGGCACACTTCATTAACCCTGCACCCTCAAACAATTCGGTTCCCCGCCACTCGAGTCGGCATAGTACTGATGGTCAGCCTTACGAAAACTAACCAAATTTCAAGTCATGCTGGCAAGGCCGAAGCGAAACAGGCTGGACTTGTCAAAAATGCGTCGAAAACAGAGTTCAGATCAGATAGAAGTGTATCTGACCCATTGGTGATCGCCGACTACGACAACAGCAGAAAGATACAAAAACCATTATGGCTGGAAGTCGTGTCTAATTTAAATTTCTTGTAAATCTCTCTTCTAGTACACACGAAGTTATAAACTGCTCCTCGCAAATAGTTGATATGTTGTTATGCCTTTGAATATAATTTGAGATGCGCTTGGTCTATTGTATCTATTCTTCTTCAGATGCGCTGGTACTGTTTCTCTTGTTTATTTATTGTTTTGTTATTCACCATTCAGACCTTCAAAAAGGTACAACAGGCTTTTAACTAATACGGTTAACTGGCGGTTGTACTAACTCACGCACACAACAGTTTTTTTTTATTATTCAATTTCTAGCGATTTCTAGAAAATTGTTAACATTCTATTATGGTTATTACTGAACTGTCTTCAATATTTCAATTCACTATACTCAATTAGATGACAGATTGTGCCAGCAGCACAAGCAGGAGATTTTCCTGTCAATAATTGAATACATAACTCAATTCAAATTCAACCTTAGACTTCGATTCGGAACACTTTGCAGCAAAACTTTGTTGAAGACCGCACCTTTAAACAACTTCCGATTTTATTAAAATTGGTTCAAAACCTTGTCAGGAATTTCAGCCCGTAGGTGGAATGAAACAATCCAAATCGAACTTTTATTCAGTTGATCGAGCAGAGAGTGATTATTGCTTATGCTTCTGCCACTTGACCGCCACTAACGCTATTGTTTAGCTGTTCATGCGTAGCTCCGCTGCTAGTTTGCCATCATTGGCTTCAAATTTCATATGGTTTGTTTTGTGTGAGGTGAATTTTAATGATATTATACATATTGAACATGAACATTAATTTTGTATCTTATATACGTTACATTTTTTGGGGCTAGCTTCTTTACGTAAATTTCAAATTGATTGGTCATTCTACTCTCTGTGTTGTTAGATCTTTAGGTTCCGGGGTAATTGAAGCTTACCAATTAACCCGGGGACAATGACAATTAATAGTCAATCATACAATTGGTTATCGAAGTAGATTACCATAACACCCTCCTTCATGAATCCGTCGCACGTTTTTCATAACACGCTGACAAAAAGCCAAAATATTTCTAGCGCGCCAATTGATAATGGTAATGATAAAATAGAGGATCCACACAACAGAGAGAAAGAGAGAAATCCAGCACGGCACCTCAATTTGGCTAATTACATAAGAATCGGTTGCGCGCGACGCGCTGAGTGGAAATACAAACATATAAAGTCGATGGATGATAGAAGGAAGCGATAATGGGTTTAATGGATAAAGGTATGGAAAAAATGTTTGGCGATTAGCGTGCCAGAAAACGATTCGTAGCAATCAATGGGAAACGAATCGAGGAAGGTACTTCTCCGTGCGCAAAACCTTCGACGGCCCATCCTATTGCCGGCCGTGTTCCGCGTGGATGAATGTGGTACGGATTTATGAAGGTGGTTAGCGAGCTGAAGTTGTGGCTTTGATAGTAACAAGAAACGAGTAGCATGTTTTAGATGGAACTGAAATCTGCTTCTGAACGCCTATCAATACTTCTTGTTAATACTTGTCCCATTTTCTATAAAGTTCTCAGACTGTTGCTCCCCACCCAACATTCACTTTCTGCATATTCCAGCATAACAGCATATTCTAAGAAACATTCGAACTGCTTGTGATCTCGCAAAATGCTATCTTCACACTTTATTTGACGATCGGCTAAGAGTCACGATCTGCATTCCCAAAATTACAATATTAATAGATCATTGCCCGAAATGTGTAACCTCACTTTTTTGACAGTTCAGGGGGGTTCTTTACGATTTTTTTCATTGTCTTTTTTTTCGGATTCTGTACGATTAGATTGAGGAAATGATGTTAAAACAAGCAATGGTAATAATTTTAGAACACAAGTCTCAACCTGATCTTACGGGAACTGTCCGTCAACTGTTAAAACTGCATTGATGATGCCATCGTAAAATGAGCTATGAAAAAATCCAAGTAAAGCTAAAGTGAGGTTAAACATCGTAGTATCTAAAACTGAAATTGATAATAACTTTCTAACTATTTTTCAAACTGTATGGAATTGATCAGTATCGTCATTATCGTCGATTTTCTTATCTTTTTATCATCTATTACTTTGCGTAGACAGGTCGATAAACCATTTTTAACGAGCGCCATCTACGACGTTTAGCCTCACGTTTGCGTGTAACCCGTATTCCCTCCATCAATAACGGATGTTCATTAAAAGTGAGAATGTAAAGAATGGTTAAGAGCACCAGTTCTGCTTATTTCAAAATGGTTTCTTTCTTACTTAAACATGAAGTTGGTGAATAGAACAAATGTCTCATACATTGTATGAACACCAACCAATCACTGCTTCTCTTCAATCGTACTCATACATGTTGGTGTTGCTGATGGGGTGGGCGGAAATAATCGATTTATCCAAAAAAAAAATTTTAAAAAGCAGTCGAGAGTTTTAATTTCAAACGTATTAATCAAGTAACTTCTCACGAGTCACCATGGCCTAGTGAGATCAGTCACGGATTCAATAACAGCTCTTCCTAAGAATACAGGAGAAAAAAAAAAACGTTGAACAACTCCTCGTGGTTGCGCTTTTTTTTTTAATTAAATTTTGAGTCGGTAAAAAGAACTATCAATCATTAAACCACCAAAAGACGTTTCTTTATTATTGACATGGAAATATTCGTACAAAATTTGTCGTCTTAAACTTGATGCATTTCCATTCATCGTGCATTAAACAATTTTGCACACCCCTCATTTTGAAGATGTTTGCATGTAGCATCATGTCTCTACTTTGATTTTGAAATTAGAACTTCAGTTATCAAAATTTTGTCGAAGGAGGACAAGCAACGCATCAAAATTTTGCACGTGCGTGGCGAAGCGTCCAAACTTCTTTGCCGCCAAGTTGGCGAAATTGTTGAATGTGGCTAAACCACTGTTACCAACGTAATAAAAGTGTTCGGTCGAACGTTTGTCGACAGCCAGAACAGCTGGATACGGAGGAAATCGAAAGCTGGAGGCCACAGCGACGACGAATACGAGTTGCCCGCTGATTCGGAGCGGAACCCCCAACCTCTCCGCCCCCGTATGTCGCAAAGAAGCTGGGAGTGGCGCCTTCAACCGTGGATCGAAGCTCAAAAAACGAGCTGCACTGTCGACTTACAAGAAAGTGGTGACTCCAAATCGCGACGATAAAGAAAACACGTCGGCCAAAGCACGAGCGCGAAAGTTGTACACGACGATGAGATGCTGACGAAGTTTCATGACGTAGTACAGGACGATGAAACTTACATCAAGGCAGACTTTAAACAGCTTCCTGGGCAGGAATTTTATACGGCAACCGGACGGGGAAAGGTGCGGCAGATATTCTCGCCATTACTAAACCGTCAGTGTTCGCGAAGACACAGCTGCCGTGGCAGGCCATCTGTACCTGTGGCTGGAAGAGCAACGTTTACATTGCGAGCCGAGACCGTCGACCAGGTAAATTGATCTGAGCGAGTGCCTGCTAATAAACGTCTACTGCCTTTCCTGAAGCGAAGGCCATCAACTGTTCCGTTCTATTTTGGCCGGATCGGCATCTTGCCATTACGGAAAAAAGCGCCATGGAGTGCTATGCCGCCAACAACGTTCAAGTGGTATGCCAAAGACACAAGAACCCTTCCCAACACGCCAGAGCTCCGCCTAATCGAACAACATCGGCCCATCGGCAAGCGGAACCTTAAGAAGACTCAAAAAGCTGTTGTGAGCGAGAAACAGTTCAAGGAAACTGAGCGCTCTGCTGCGAATAAAGTGGACAAGGAGACTCTACAAAATCTTTATGGCCGGTGTTAAACGAAAGACCCGGCAGTTCGCATTCAGTATGGTATGAAGCTACATAGTCTCCTGTATTCTGTACTAACTGAACTTTGAAAAGGAAAAAAGAGTTTGATTAATTAATAAAAACTTTGATCGACTCACACACATTACTGTTTGATCAAATTTTGATCGGAACACCCTCTATGGCCAAAAATAGCAAAATAAATTAATGGTTTTTAAATCATCTTTTAGGTTACCCATCACAATAACAAATAAGTTATCATCTTGTTATGTTAAAAAGTAAACGCAATTGCAGAAATGCATGAACATCACAATGCAATTCAAACTAACTGATGTTAACACAGATTATATTTGAAAGTAGGGTTATTCATGAGTATGATGAGTTTGTCTATAGTTTACATTTTTCCTATCGATTAGAAAGCGGATTCTTCCCATTTGCCAAGTATCTTCTTATTAAACGTAATTGGTCAACGATATAAATAAGACATCATCATGTCAAACGCATGATTTGCAGTGCATCTTCTGAACTTCTTGTGTTGCCTAAAAGATGTTTTATAAACATTGATTTATTGCGCTATTTTGGTCATATTCGAGTTAAAAGCTAAGTCGTGCGTACTGGAAAAATACATGAGTGACGTATAAAATGCAAATGTTGCGACAACATCTTCTCAGCTTTGTTATGACAAAAGATGTTCTTTATTTCATTCTTGATACTATAGTATGCAAAAACAATATCTTACTCATAGGCTACGTAGGCGTAGTCTCAAATGATTGTTTTTGAACAATGAAGCAAAACCACTTTCACACGCCTTCACAACAGCTCTGAAATAGCATGCTTACTGATGGTTGAAATCTCAACTAATATTTAGTTATATTTTTTTGCATCTCTTTAAAACCACCTGAATGGAAAATTTATTTTCGGACATCCAAAGAGGCGCAATCAACGGTGCAGGTCGTTGGTCAAAAGCAACTTCCTGCTGCTAACCGCAACCCTTTGGCTCAATGTTCCAGTGATTATCGTGAAAGTGCCGACAAAGTAGGTTACTCACGTCAACACATTCTCCTACCTTTCCTTATTGGATCTTGGCATGCGCTGGCCAAAGCGGCAGGAAGCCAGCCTCAACTTAGTGGAACCCGCAGTTTACACAACAGTGGATGTGCGCGTTAGTCCCAAGCATCATCTGTTGGTTCTCTGTGTAATAACAATTGATCTAGCTACACTGAAAATTAATTTTAGTATATACTACGAAATCGAAGGCAGTGTTGGTGACGGCCGAAAAAATCAGCGAAAATTATTTATTGTTAGATGGAATGACAGTATTGGAAGTGTTGTTAAGTATGTACCGTATGAGAAAAAATTAGCCTACTCTATTAGATTTTTTTTCCTGTCACAGTTGTAACAGTTTTTTTAGGACTATTCAAACAATGTGTTATGCACTGAAGTTTATATCACATAACATGCCAGAAAAATCGTTATCGATATTTCAATTAAAGAGTGTTAAATATCCATATCGTCGATTACCGTTCGTTGAGGAAGCATTCGCTTGGTTTTTTATTTCAACAAGAATGCACACATTTTTGTTTTTTGTTGACATGTGAAAAATCATCTGTACCGGACAGGGGATACTCTGTCTGCGATGTAATGCCATACCATTACCAACTAAGTAACTTGTGCCATCGCATTCTACAAAAACAGAAAAAACTCATCTAAAAAAGTGAACATGCATGTCACTTTATATTAACATATGGCGTTTAGGTTGCTGCGTAAGCTTGTTTTTCCCGTATTATTCCGACTGTGCTACACTGGCTAGCTAATTCGGCTATCCGATCTCATTTCTTGCATTGAGCGCGGCACAACATTCACCAAGTGGATCACTTGGATCATCGGATCGATCGGAAGCTTCGAGGACTAGCGCTTAATCGAATCAGGACACGAAAATGAATCACCAACAGATGCCAACGAACGCGTCAGTAAATTGTACAACATGAGCAGTGAAGCACACGCACACAATTGACAGGCGACGAAGTTCATGCTATGTTCATTCAATGTTTACCTTGCCCATCAGTTTTCTGTTTTAGGACTTCTCTGTTGTGTGCGTTTATTGAATCAAAAAGAGGGGCATGGAGCTTTCTTCAGAGGATGCCCGATATTCAAACACAAAGAAAGTGACAAAATATAACGTTTTGGGAGGTGTAGAAAAATAGTCGAAAATGAAAACCCATTGAAAATATTCAGAAGCGTTAAAACTGTTCAAACCATAATTAAGACAAAATCCGTTTACTAAATGAAGAGGAAATAATATACACTAGTAAGTTAAAATCGGATATGGAGAAACAATCCTGGATGAAAATTGAAAAAATACGGGGATGAGCTAGACAAAACCATTTAAGAAAGTTAGAAGAAAAATAAGGGTATATGAAGGAAAATATGAAACAGTTAGAGCAAAATGTGATCAGTTAGTCCAGGCCTGCCAGAACTGGGAAACAAAGAAGAAGGAAACTGCTGAGAAGGGGCTCGATAACCTAAAAAAGCTACTTTAAACTACAAGCCACTCTCAACTCTACACTACCGAAAAGGGCAAAAGTGTGGCTAAACACACGAGAAGCCGTATGAATCAGTCTATGTCATCTAGAAAAAAGAAGTGCAATGAGTTGCTGTAACTGATGACGTCGAATACATGGACTCCTTAGCAACTCAGATAATGATGTTGGAAGAAACGCAATCCTGATAAATTAAAAGAACATAGCCCAAAAATAAGCACAATACAAAAACACTAGAACAATAATAAAGTAATTGAACAACATATTATATCATGGAATATAAGAGGATTAATAAAGTATAGTACTAGACCTTAGCTGTCAATCGGTACCAATGACTAATAGCTGTATGCCTTCAAGAAACCATGTCAAAAGAAAAGGCAAACGGGCATCCTGAAATGAAAAGCTGACAAGGAAGGAAAAAAGGCAATTGAGTTAAACACACTATGCAAAAAGGCAGTAGATCATCGAGAAATAAAAATCACCACTGTGCTAAATATGTAACGAATAAAGAAAATTAATGGAACCACCATAACACAACCAGAGAAATAAAAATTCAATCGGCCCCTGCAGAGAAGGCCTGAATACAGAAAACGCAGAGAAAACGTTATTTTGCTGGCGCTGGCGGATAGGCTACACTCAGCTGACACCTTCATACCTACCATGAAACCATCCGGCTAAAAATGCAGAAAATGCAAATCATCCATCAAGCATATCATTGTCAGTTGCTGGATGATATCAGAAGCCGCGAAAGATTGACCTGAGGAGGGAAGCTCTCGCCAACGATAGCGCTCAAGTAAAAAATTTTGATTTTCCATGAAATCGGCCATCAATGTAATATGAAAATCTAGAACATCCATCTATCAATGGTATAAATATGAAATGAATGTATCAGACCCACAGTAAATATATGTGTCTGGGTCTTGATCAACTATTGTAAGAAGATTTTGAAACCGTCGTTTGAAAATGGGCAGCTCTGATTCCAAAGATCAAAATGTTAATCAAATTAGTGACCAACAGGTTATCGTTATTGAGAACCAGAAATCCATACGGAGTCATATACCCAGTATGAACTGAAATCTGGATAATAATGGCATAGTAATTAATTCTGCTGGCTCAAAATAATGGGTTAGTGTGGCGCTCATAAGAAACATTATGATTTTAAAACGTGGTTTATCTGTGTAATACAATCTAACAAGTATAAAGCGGTTAAACAATTCATGCGGCAATCCATCAACATCAGAGGAAAGTAAACCAACAATCCAGAAGACGCCAAAACCATAATCAACAACGATGATACGGAAAACAAAAAGAAGGACGTCGATGACAGAATCCAACCAAGACAATAACACATAATAAGTCGATGACAACTCAAGACAAATAATAATAGATATATAAGCACGATTACTAAAGGGAAATTATCAAAAATCGGATGAATATAAACTAACTTATAAAATTGTTGAATGAATTGCACCAACACATGCAAAGACCTGAATAAATTATTAAAGGGTCATACTAAAGGTAAGAAAAAAATAAATCCAAAAAGAGCGTTCAATGAATGATTTTATGAACCATTGGAACCATCCTTGATCGAAGAGAATTAAATAAATCTATATGTTGTTTTCGCAACGAAGCTGATTTGTAGTTTTTGGCAGTTTCCTTCTTAATTATCAGCACACGCGTAACTGTCAATAGCACAAAGATTGTTGAGACCAAAAATATCGCATTGTACGAAAAATAAATGCAAAAAGTACGAATATTTTGTAATAATTAAAGAACGTGTTTCTCTGTGGTTGCATGACAATGACTGACTGATCTACTTTACTGACTCGAAATGTAAATTGAAAAAAGGCAACAACGTGAAGTTTTTTCAGCGTTTTCTAAATGGTTTTTGACATGAGATTTGGATGACTCGTGAGAAGATAATTGAATAATGATATGAAGTTATAACTTCCTCGACAGTGTTTTAATATTTATTTTGAATGAATAATAATTCTCACCCTTCCCAGCAGCAACACCATATCACAAGAGTACTTTGAAAGAGAAGCAGCGATTGGCTGTCTTTAAGAAATTCATTTGGAGCATTTTACACGGGGTATAATAGTATCACCATAACATGACAAACATAAATAATGTTTCATACAATTTACAAGAAATCTGTTCTATGTACAAAATCCTTACGAAACGAGTGAAAAGCTCATTCACGAAAAATTTTCAGGTATAACGTAGCAGCGACTTCATTGCTACTATTACATAGTTTTGATCGAAACCATTTGACATTAGACGACAGTGCATGTGGTGATTAACAGACATTGGAAACCATACAGAATATCTTCAAGCTAGATGCGCATTATTACGATGATTTTAACACCACCACTAATCCTTTTCCATCTAAATATTGACGTCATCAGATAGGTTGTTCATACATACAACCAGGGACTATGAAGAATCGAATTGAGTCATGCAAATGACCTGTTGATAGCCTATATATATAGCTTTCTAAAGTATAAACAACTTGCCGGTTACACTACAACAATTTTCGATATTTATTTTCAAACTTAGTAGAAGCCTGCATAAAAGCAAAGTTTCTACTTGTTTCAAAGCTACCCATCATCCCTAAATTCCAATGACCATATCGCGGCGAGCAGACGAGAGCGCGTTGTGGTTCACTTTGATTATTTGCACCGCCGAGCGCTTTGAACAAATGGAGATTAAACACCTTCGCGATATCAGTACGCTTGTTTGCCTTGTTTTTCGTGAATTTTCATTTTCGCCGTTAATTTGTTTTCTCTTCCGGCGATACGCCCCCAATCGAGCATATGATCGCATTTCTAAAATTTCGTTACATTCAATCGCTGCTGGCAAAAGTTACGTGCGTACGTTGCAGAATACGTGCCGCAGCCACGTTGCTGTTTCACGATACGCGGACGTTATTCTGGTCGTAGCATTTGCCGAAATTTCTTTCCATTTTCAGTAACGCATGGAAATTCACTTTCTGCCAGGTAATGGCAGCATGAAAATTGCAGCATCACGTTTTACGTTGATGGTCACTGTTGGCATATCCGCTTGTCCGTGCAGAGTTCACTGGCAATAAGCTGGTGCGAAACCGAATAGAGCAAATCAAAGTATCTGTTCTATTTTTAGAACGGTTAAATAAGTTCTCATAAATTAGTGAACTACTTTTTGCGTTTGCTTTCTTTGCTGGTTTGAAGAGCTAAAGCGATCATGAGAGAGGATCGAGATTTGCTAAATTAAAACGCAATCAAGATCGTGACATTCGACCAAAGGAATGCATAAGCAATGTCGCTTCAGGCAGCCAGCAGATAGTCATCGTCGCCGGCCAGCTTGGTTGACGATGCGAAGGGGAGGAATCCAGTTATAATAGGAATAAAAATCCTGCATTATGAACTGCTTTAGTTTGTAGTTCTCTGACAAACGAAAATAAAGGAATTCTCATCTCAGCTGTAACAAATTGTTTGCTTTGTTTTTTGATTCATTGTTATTTGCTGTTCCTTGTACAGTTTTGGAATAGCTACAAATTAGCGACATAATGAATAACCTTCAGTTGGCGCCATAAAAGTGCCCACAAATAATGCTTATTAATGTTTGATTGATGCATTTTTGTTCGGGTGGCTACCTATTGATATTTTTTTTATTCTCGGGAGCTCTCAGTATACCAAGTTCACACAAGTTTTTTTAAATGAAACAGTTTTTGTTAGTGACTGCTTCATCTATTTTCTTAAAGTTGCATAATTAAAATAATAAAAATGGTCAATGAAGTCTTTTTTCGCTTCTTTTTGCTAAGCAAAGTGAGGAATAGAAGTAATCAGTATAACATTCCGAATGATGGGACTGTTTCTTGTAATCGGATTGAACAATGCATAGTTTGTTTTTTTTGTTCGCTTCTGACTAAATTTCTTTCCAACCTATGGAATTGCCAGGTTGTCCCTGATAGCTAGCAGCCTTGGGAATCGTTTCTCACGTTCGATGTTAAATTTTTCCAATCGATCAATTGAAAATGGTGTTTTCTACCAGGCCCGAGCATTGAACTGTTTTACTGATTTGCATCGGAAACAAATGAGTTTTTAAAGTTCGAACCACCTAGAACCGGACACTTTTACTACAGCAGTTTTAGTGGTCGGATTTGTAATGTTTATGTTGGTGATTGTATTTACGGTATTGAAAGTACGCGTGTTTCAAATGATGAAAGTTTTCGTCACACCCCAGAAATTCACAGCATCTTTATTTTACCCGAACTTTCAACAGCTTTGAACGTCTGGAAATCTCGAAATCTACTTTGATTTCCAGCGGAAATTCTTACAGTATTCCGGTAAAAAATATCCGGAACTGTAAAATTTTACCAACCGTTGAACCGGATTTACCGAACCGTTCAGTTACGCTGAAAGTTCGTAAAAATTACCGAATACTGTAATTTTCTAAGTGCAGTATTGAAAAATATTCGCACAATTCTTGAATCAGCACTATACACAAGACGAATTCATGTTTATGAAAACTGGAAGAAAAGATTTCGTGTAAAATTATGTGGGTCCTGAACTGACACTTTACGCAATCCCATACAAATATGTGTTTGCTTGAATTTATTTTTCTCATCTTCTTTAAGTCATTTTACAAAGCAAAGGACGCTGTAAAAGCCGGTCTCAGGGTGGACATGAAATTCACATAATATTTTGATAGTGTTATCCTGCGCATCCACGTCAAAATCCTGAAATTCGCTCTGGTTCAGGTGCTTAAAAGCCTGGTGCCGTCATGCAGTGGAAGTTCGAATCGGTATTTGAACTGAAAAGTTTTGCAGTCGATCAAGACAAATCTGAACTCTAGGATCGCAAAGTCGCCAAAAATACGGTGCCTGCCAAGGGGTGAGTTGACCCGTAACGCTAGTAGATCACCTTTTCGTGGTGCGTTACGGGGTATCAGATCTACCACCGAACCTCAGTCCAACACCATCCAACCAGGAAACATATTTGTTTTTATAGTCAAAGCGAACGTATAATTGACTCATGATACATTTTATGTCTTGTGAAAAGTGACAATACTGGGTTGGTGCCACCAAGGATAAGTAAGCTTGGAATAAAGAAAATATGGTTAGTCTTCATTTATGTGAATTCATATTTTCTATTTGATGTTCTATAGTTTGAATTATGACTAGGGGTTCTGATGCATGGTCACTATCGGAGTTATTGTTTATTGTTTGTAATGAATCCGGTTTTGGATTGATAAAGGGCGCGCCTTTGAAGACTACTGCTCACAAAGGGTTTAAATGAAACTTTCAATTAAACCTAATTCATTGCCAACAAAACAAATAATGACAACTGTAACAACACCGAATAATTCATCATTTCTCAATAGTGATGAAGTAACTCGACATGCACAAACAAAGGCTACGGGATATACTACAATAGATCAAATTACTGTCGCAGTGGTTTGCGTCCTTGAACAGAGGAAAAAAAAAGGGTGAGTCGCTTAGAACAGTGTGCTATACGGTAGTAGAAAATCGCGCACCATACCGGAACATGTGTGGCACCTGCTGCACAATTTTCGACACTGCCACAGTTCACCAACCGAACCCGCATTAATGGAAAGTGTAGTACACTGCGGTGCAACGTGCGCCTTTGGTTTGACAGATTTTTGACTTGAAATGTCAAAGGAGGATAACCGTCATTATCGGTTATTTTGTTGCTACCAATTACACGGGGTTTTAAATTGATATGATATAACAAGTTTTTTAATTTTTTAATTTCATAAAAATGTTAATGGCAAAAACGTTTACACAGGAAAAAATTGTGATCGACAAAGTGCAATCGAAAATCCAATCCTTTTTTAAAGCAACAAGCAATATTTCTCGAAGATATAACTCGACGGTCCTGAAAATTGACATTGTACGTTGTTTTGATTTGTCTGCTTCGTCACGCAGCAGGCATAGGTTTTTGGAAAAAAAGGGGAATAAATGAACTTCTTTGAGCAACCTGTTTATTTAGGCAATATTTGAGTAGAACAATGGATGAGGTAAGCGTTTAAATTAGACAAATTGTACGATATCACAGAGAACAGACATCCAAGCTGGCGTCCACCGTGTGTAAATTTCTGTAACTTCAAGTAGCTTCAAATTACAGCTCGTTTTCGTTAATTTTGCAATCGTATGTCGATGGCGCCGCTTGCCCACCTTGAGATTTGATAGCCTGTTCTCTGTGATATCATTTTAGCAGCTATGAAGCAATCAACTCATCACCACCAGTCGTTGCCTCGTGCTAACCATCAAGATGATCCAAGAGATTGAAGAGGACATGTGGATGATGGCTGAAGCCTTGTGAAGAAGTTGTAGCTGGTGGAACTCCGTTTATCAAAAATCGAAGAAAGGAAACTGGCCTGATCTACATAGCTGATGGTGTACATTTCCGAATGCCAGAATGTTCATTAAGGATATGACGTCGAAAATGTTTGGACACATCGACACAATTACCGACATTAAATGTAACAAGCTACCCTTTTCTGCTGCAGCGCAGATTTTAAGTCTCAGCAACGCTGATGTAGAACATCGTTAAAGACTACAAGAAGTACCTTACACAACGACTCAGATATCATATCTTGTAATTTATTTTGATTGTTCAGAGAACTATATATACCGCTTAAGATTAGACACTATTTAAGAAGAAAGGATGGAAGAAGGTTATGCTGGTATGTATGGAATACGCATTATATCAAACGGTTACAATGAAGAACTTAATATATGAATCGAATAAATAATATTATTTCACGGGTAATCTCGCATGGAAGATAAGGTTTGATACATTTAATTATGACGCCAGGTGAATCTGCAACCAAAGAGTAGAGAGTTGCTCTATCGTCCATTGCTTTCGCAGGGATATTTGAGCTGTTGAGAAAGAGGGTAAACCTATCATAAATATATAACATTTACCGCACTTACTTCCAGCGCTTAGTTTCTTGAACTTTTATACCTTATCACAGAAATTCGCTGTTTCAATACAATAGTGCATCAAAACTCGGATAGAGATAACTCGAACTTTAGATATTCCATAAGATTATATTATAAATTGTTTGCCAAAGATATCAGTGCCGCATTTCAATGTTGCCTTCTTTACAATGACTGATGTTGAAAAATTAAAAAATAAGGGGCGGCCTGAAATCGAAGCTCAATGTTGAGGTTACGGGCCCAGTTGCTTGACCACTAGTCTAAATCACCGCTTGTGGAACAAGAAAGGCTAAAATGCGTTCAAGAGCAACGTCGAGTAAAAAGAAAATCCATTCATAAGTCACGCTTATGAAATTTAAAGACATCCCTAACGGTACACTTGTTGCAAATCAATCGAAGTTACATGAATGCAACTCAGTAAGGTCACAATCAAATTACTGCAACCACCATGCTGCCTTTGTGGTGCTTGGGACTTAATTCATAAGTTGTATCTATGAAATTCTTAGTTGATTCGCTTGATTCACTCAAATATGACAATGGGATTACAAAAAAATAACGACAGGCCTTCATGCATAGAATAATTAAAAAGAGAATATTTCATTATCCGAACCGACTTTTTACTTTCGATATTTTTTGTGTATCGATTTTGATTTAAAAATCGATCTACATTGATATATTTTTCAAAATTCATTCCTAGCCCGACAGATAGATTCTATGTTCGTATCATTCAGATAAAGACTTGAAATGTAGGAGTTTTAGACCTTATTTCCTTACAACTGATTACAACAGTCATCCCTACCCTATATTGGTCCGGTATATAACGCAAGAACCAAACCTGCTGTTAAAAGAAAAGATCACAAACAATTTCGTTGAACGCGCTTGCTTTGGCTTAGAATTAAACGACGGAAAATGTTATGCCCTTTAAAATTCTTCGAACTCAGATTAACTGAAGAGGAGCACTGTTCAGATATTGTCAAACGTATCACCCCTTGTTATTATTTAATAAACATGGCCTACTGATTTCTGCGTTCTGCATGCAAAATACATTGAACTCCTGGTGGATGACTTTGCCTTATCAGTGTAATGAAATGGTATTTGGCGGGGGTATCTTTTGTTTATCAAATAGAAAGGAAGTAAACAATGGTGGATTAGAGCAATGAAATTTAACAGTCGTAGAATTCTAGTGTGAGTGTGCAATTGGTTCCGATGAGCTGAAATAAGTTATGTTCCGGGTCGCGAGATCACGTCACTGCATACAAAAAGTCAAGTCCAAAGTGTCATAAAAGCCATTGTAGGCGAACATGGTGTACTGTTGTTCTGGAAGATTTCACAGGACTCGAAAAACTCGTATGCAGACATCCAGAGCATTTCTACATATCTACGGAATTTCCGTGGATCTGAAAATTAATAACTTTTCGCTGAAATATGATTCATAGACAAATTCCTTGAAATTGATTATTATTTCAAATTTGAACGTTTATTCTTTACGTTTTCAACGTAATAGCTTCCAGGCAAAAGCTTCCAAAATGATCTCTCGTCTAAACTTGACCACCAAAATTTTGGAGTTATAAACAAAATAATCATCCAACGAAATGACTGAGGGAAAATCTGATAACTGCTTTATATTCCTAGCTACCTCATGTAACTGATAACCTCTGTTTTTGACAGACTATTTAATTACACCCATGAATAATGGAATATGGGGAATGATCCCCAGACTTTACTATAGTGAATCGTTCCTAGGGGTGTTTTTCTGCTCTTCATAGATCAGTGCACGGCCCTAACCTCAATCTCCGTTTTGACATTTTTGGTGGTTTGTTTTGGTTACTATCTTCTTTGTTTTG